>JABUQX010134482.1:2500-44116 GCA_015478945.1 Trachelipus rathkii | reverse complement strand
TATGAACCTATATCGTAATATATATATAATATATATATATTAATATATATAATATATAATATATATATATATAATTATATATATATATAATATATATATATATATATATAATATAATATAATATATATTATATATATGAATATTACTGGTATATATTATATATATATATAATACTATATATAATATTATATATATATATATATTATATATTATATATATTATATATATATATAATTAATAATATATACTTTATAATTATATCTTAAGTATATATATATACTATTTATATATATATATATATACCGTATTATATATATTATATTATTATATATATAATATATATAATATATGTATAATATATAATATATATTTAGTATAATATTATATAATATTTATTTAATACTATATATAATATATATAGTTATATAATATATATTCTTTTTCTTTTTCCTCTCCCAGGAAAAATTCTTCATCCTGTCAGCCGTGCAAGCATCTTTCTCCAGACGACCCTCTCCTGCACTGTTCCTTTTCTCTTCAGCGCTCCATATTTGGTAGCTGAAACTTTCCAGAGAGTTCCTCACCGATTCCGCCCGATCTCTCTTCGGTCTTTCCCTGGTCTTTCTGCCTTCTGGCTGTCCAATTCCCATCTTCTTTCGGCATTCTCTTCCGCTCCATCCTCTCAATTTCCCCACCATCCCTCATGTTCCCTAATCATCTCAGTGTCAGTTCTTCACCCCTAATACTTCCTCTAATAACTTCATTCCTTATTGTCTCTCCTACTCTTTCCAATCATAGTTCTTAATATCCTCATCTCCGCGGCTTGTATTACTCTCCTCGTTGTTGTCCATGTTTCCGCCCCGTACAGCAGTGTCGGAGTCAGTATGCTGTAAAAATCACTTTTTGAAACCTCTATTCCGATGTTTTCATCTTTCATCATGAGGTATACCGCTTCATAACTAATCATACTTTTTCCATTCTTCGCGAAAATCTCTTCCCCACTTCCTCCCCTTCTGTTAAAACATCCTCGAGATAATTGGCAGGTATTTACCGCCTTCACCTCCTCCTCTCTCACCATCACTCTCATCCCCTCCCTTCCTCCTGTTACTTTTAATATCTCTGTCTTCTGTATGTTCATCTTCATCCCTGCTTCCTCCAACTCCTCCCGCAAACAACTCCACCACCTCTCGAATCGCCTTCCTCTCTCTCGTTCCAACATCCAGATCGTCCGCATAGCCATTATGCCCTTCAAATTTCTCCCAGTCTCTCCCTCACTTTCCTTTATCACCACGTCTAAATATATAATATAAACAGGTGATAAAAAACTTCCCTGCTTCACTCCTGTTTTTCATCTCAAACCATCTATCGTTTCTCGCACTCGTTCTAATCATTACAGCTGCATATTGTCATACATACTTTCTATCGCCTTCTTTAATCTACCCTTCACTCCATAATTCCTCTCCACAGCTCTCCAGAGCTTTTTCCTTGGCACTGAATCGAATGCCTTTTGCAGATCGATGAAGGCTACAAAAGAATCTCTTGCCATATTCCAGCATCTTCTCCGAGACACCATTCTCAGTGTGAATAAGAGTCCGTCGTTCCTCTTCCCCTTCTATACCCGTACTGTTCTTCTCGAGTCTCGGCTCTACCTTCTCCCTCAACTCTCTCTCCAATATTCTTTCATATATTTCGTCAGATGGTCCATCAGTGAGATACCCTATAATTATTACAGCTTCAGCATCTTCCTTTACCTTTATATATAAAGGTAAAGGAGATGCTGGAAGCTGTAATAATTATAGGGGTATCTCACTGATGGACCATCTGACGAAAGTATTATTTTTGCTTTGCCCCACCTTTCCCTCTCTCAAACTTGTTCATTTCAAACTTTGCTTCTCCCTTTCAGCTCCTCTCTTCCTTTTCCAACACAACTCCACAGCCACTCCCATCCTCTCCTGGAGGCTTTCCCTTCTTCACCTTTATGCCTCTCATATCTCCACCGATATCTCTCCGCCTTCACTCCTCCCTCATCTGATCTGCAGCTTTTTCCCTCTTGGTCTCTGTATTCTACATTTAGGAGATCTCATAGTATTTTGTCCATCTATCATTTCTTTCTTTCGGTTTCATAAGAAAAATCTCTCCGTTTCTATCTTTTAGAATTCTATTACACTTTTGGTTTCTCCTATATTGCCTTTCGCCATTCTCTAAAATAGCTTTTTCCATCCCTTCGCCCACACTCTCTTATTTTCTCCTTGCTATTCTCTCCGTCTCACATTTTTTTGCTCTTCCTCTTTATTCTCTCTGCCTAATTCCTTGCCTGTTCCTTCCTTGCCTGTACATATTCCTCCTTGCTGCCGCTGTTCTCCTTTTCAGCGCTGCTTCATTTCTCTGTTATTTTTCGTTTATTGGTATTTTTCACTTCTTCGTTCCACCATGGTTTATGTCTCTTCCTATCCTCCTACCCATCTTTTACCAAAGAGTTTTTCTCCCACTTCCCTGATGACATCCTGCCAAGTCTTCATTTTCTCACCATTTCTTAGGTTTCCTGCATTTCCCGTTCATAGTTTCGTCTCGTTTCTTGTTCTGCCAACTTCTCTACTCTGATCACTGCCCTCTTCTGCTCATTTACTCTTCCCTCCCCTCTTATCTTCATATCTTAAACATTTTCTCTGCTTTAAGGCTACTGACTTCTTTTAGCGGGTTTTTACATTGCTATCCGGGGGAGCATTTGCTTTCTAAGCGCTTTTCTTTCAAGCTTGTTGCTTTCCCTTATCATCTATCAAGTGCTTTCGCAGTACCACTCATCAGAAGGATCTCGAACATCTCAACTTGCAGTGCAACTCCGAGAACATCTAAGTTTAGTGATTGCTCATGTTTGCATCCTCTCTTTCATACACACGTACTAACCTTCTTGTTCCAGTTTTGTAACTAACCACTACATTGGAACTCGAACATTCGGTTAACAGTTATCAGATTATTTAGCTTCATCCTCCCTTAGTTTAAAATTAATAAACCGTTAATCGGAAACGTTTTTGTTTTCCCCCCGATTGACGAATTCAGCTCTGACTTACCTTTTCAAGGAGGGGTCTTCAAGGAGGATCGGAATCACAGGAAGTTCAGACAATTGTTACAGAGAGAACGAATTAGAGGATTCAGGTAATAATAATGCGGTAGTCGTTAGGAGAAAGAATGCTAACCGAGAGCTAAAGTGGTGGGGTAGATAACAGACTAGCTAACTAAGAGAACTAACTGACTAACCTCTTAACACTTTTATAGTAATAGATAGATAGTAGATATACTAACAGCCTAATTTTTCCTATCAGAATTAATCCATTAATCAATTTAACCTTGTCCCTTCTAGCATCTGATTTCTGTCACTGTCTTAATTACTGATTGCACTTTCTAAATTTATTGGGTGGTTTGGGACTCGGGCTCAGTACTAATCCGGGATTTCTTTTAGTTTGGGCGCGCCAAAGTTCCTTAGTTGGGTTCATCCGAGTGCACCCTCACTCTCCCCTACAACGTCGTACCCTTCCACTTCTACTTACTATCTGGAATTTGATAAAGCTTTAGAGCCGGCTCATTCTTCACATAGTAGTACTGCGTATTCTGGTTATTACTCAGAACCAAGTTATTCCCAATATGTTCCACCACCTCAGCAGACATCTGCTTCTGCATACGCTTACAATTTTCCGTCCCAGAAAAGCAACGCTTATTATGAAACTGCACAAAGCTCGCCTTTTGTGTCGAGAGAGCAAACCAATAGAACTAATCCTAGATGTAGTAATTGTAGTAATACAATACCTGTGGACCAGGAGTTCCAAAAAATACAACGCTATGGTATCCGGGACACTATGAAAAAGCTTCATTGGAACTTGTTGACTAAAGAGCAGCGTACAGTAGCACTGCATAAATGGATAGACATAATGAATGAGGAGGATGAATATATAAGTGGTGATTCTACTTCACACCATTAATTAAAACTTGTATACTTCATCATAATATTTAGATTACAAAGGTCGTTTTTTGTAACGACATAAAAATAAAAGCATATTATATCTTATGTTAAAATGTTTCTTAATTTTTCAATTTTCAATTAAATTACTGGTTCTCGTATGGCGGTTTTCTTTTGTAAATTTGCTTCGCCACCCTCCATCTTTCATAACTCGGGTTGCGTTGTTTAAAAGGGGGGGGTTCAATTTTAGTGCGGGGGGATGTTAGCCCATAATTCATGTCCTAAATCGTTTTTATATTTCTAGATATCATAAGTATTATTTTCTGTAATCTCTGCTTTTTGTTATTATATCTCTGAAGCCATTAATTTTAGTCTTTGAGCTGAGATTTTTCATATTATATTCGTGGCAATCAATTAAGCAGTTTACATTTAACGAATTCACGATTGGACGCACTTATTATTTATTGGGATTATCAGGTGGGTGCTCCGTTTTATTTTCCTTCTTTAAATTCTTACTTGCAAATATTAATTAATAACTAAACTGAAAGATACGAGAATAGCTTTAACAATCACAAACATAAAAAGTATAATTTAATAATTCAATTTAATTCTTTAACTCATCACATGGGTAAAACAATCAACTCTAATTCTTAATATGTACATACGTTACAGACGTCCATTTTCTGTCATCACAGAAACAGAAGCATTCTTGAGGTTCACTTACTTGGGAATTGTCATGCAAAAAGTCCCCTCATAAGAAATTAATTTAAATTCAAGGGTTAGTTTTTAATAAGCGTTTTTACATTAATTAATTTATTAAAAATAAAGTAATGAAATAAATATTAATTAATTTATTTCATTTCACATAGGGTCCATATCCTGGGCTTGTGTTGCGAATCCCATCCCAGGGCTTATATGAAAGTTCTTATCCAGGGCTCATATGGGAGTTATAATCTCAGGCTTATATGAAAGTTCCATCCCAATTGGCTTCTATCTAGTAGCTCTACATTGATTTCTCTATCCTGGATCCTATACATAACTTTCTTCCCAATCCTCTGCTTCTGATATAACTGGACTTCATTTCCCATACACGTCTGTCTCCGGATTCTTGTGTCTGGACTTCTGACTGCTAGATATCAACATTTACCTGCAAGGGAATCAACAATTAGAATCTAAAAATTAGATTTAATCCTACTATAAGCAAAGTCAGATATTCTACCTACTAGAATCTACTATTAACTATTTGCTACAACTAAGGAAATACTTACCTTCGTATTGTAATAATTCCAAGTCACAGCTGTATCAAATCATCTGAGCTTGAACTTATGAAGATAGTTTATACTTGAGATAAGTTTATTTTGTAATATCTATAATATTTATTCTGGACGTTAATGTCCCCTCAATAATTTCTATTTGAATTCGCGGTGTTAGACGTTAATGTCTACACAGTTTCGATTTATTATTCCCCTTTAAATTTGCGAACCAATATATTTTCTATTGGACCCGATTCTGGGTCACCTTAAAACCTTAAATCGTCGTTGTTTTTGTTTTCTAGTTTTACAAACACTCTACTTCGTGTTTGTGTGTGTGTAAATAATCCTTTCTTAATTGTTTTGTTTATCTATCCGGAAATTTAATTATTAAAACAGTAACGGAAAACACACTTTCATTTCAACCTGTATAATGAATATAATTAATCATTAATGGTTTTTGCTGATAAATTAAATAAGATTAACATTGACACAATCATAAGTACTTCTGGTAACGGAATAGCAGGGTCCAACTCGTCTACCTCCCTTTAGGCATGGCCTCTTGCTTGGAAAATTAGATGTGGACACCTACCATCCGTTCTTCATAGCCAGACGAAAGGGACGGAAGAGAACATTCTGTACCATCGTCCATAGGAAAAGAAAGGAAAGGTAAAGGTTCACATTTTTTGTTGAATTACCTTTAATTTACGATTGACATTAACTTAAAATTTTACTTACCATTATTCCGTTAAGAATCTACGCAGGGAAGCGGCTATTTGTTATCTTTGTTGTACCGCTTCCCACAATATATATATATATATATATATATATATATATATATATATATATATATATATATAATACGTTTATAATATATATATATATATATATATATATTATATATATATATACTATATAATATTATATATATATATATATATATATATATATATAAATTATACATATATATAACTTTGCTAAGTTATAAATAATACCCAAACCAAAAAAATTGAACATATACTTCTTGGAAATAATATTTAAAATAAAACTGATTAACACTAATAAAGAAATATAAAAGTGTCTTACCTTATAAATAATTACGGCAACTTTAATATGCTTAGGACCTACCAATTTATTACCCAAAACAGTTCCTGGCCAGGCTCTACCTCGAAATAATAAATTATAATTACAGAGATCCTTTGCATTGAATCATAAGATAGGAGCAATTAATGATGGTAGTTTCAAAAATTAATTTGACTTTCAGAACGATATTGCACTGTTCTATATTTTTAACTTAAGGAATTTCAATTAGAGAAAAGTATTACATAAATATTTCCCAACATAAACTAGGTTGGGATTATAGTATTATAGGCTAATTTAAGTAGAACTTGCACTTTTATATGCTTAACAATTTAAAAGTTGCATATAAACAAAAACAACTTTTTTTCCGAACGATGGTCACAAGTACTTACTTATCCTTGTTTTTTATAATAATATGATCAAGGAGGTTGCGCGATACATATGCGCCTTGCTCAATTGGTTAAATATTCAGTGTTTTTTGTATTTCACTCACTTTTATGTAAGAATTAAACTTCTTGTCTAAAGAACCCCCCCTTTTATATGCTCGCCATCTAAATCGTTAATATAATATAATTTTAAACAATCTGTGGGAAATTATCTAATGCTCTATACTTAAAAAACTTCCCTTCATACCTTTTTCTAAATGCTTCACCTGTTCTAGCTATTCTCATGTAATCACCCACATTAATTCTTATATTATCCTTTATTATTAGAGACTTTATCTATTTATTAAGGACAATTCTAATTGATACAAATTACTTATTGAATGGTTTATATTTGTCATTACTTTGTTAACTTTAAACAGTTCTTATTCTTGTTGTCATAACCAATTACAACTTCCATAACTCTACCCATCATCCAGAAGGGACGAGGCTTTAAGATGGATTTTATTATTACTATGATTTTACTTTGATTTTATTTTCCAAGAGATTTGATAATTTTATACGCTTCCCTTAAATCTAATAGGTAAGCTTCATACCATAGTTGTTTAAACTGATTAAATAATTGCTCTTGAGTATCAAGAGTGCTTTCTAAAGAACCCTTGTCAGGTTCCTTCCAGACTTCTTCATTTGCATCCTTTAAAATAAGAGAGTATTACAATTCAAACGAATGAATGATTAGGAGTTATGGTTTCAAGATCACTAGCTTCTGATCTATATGTGAAGAGGCCTGCTGTTAATAGCATTTTTTATAAAAGACAAAGTTGTTAAAAGTTCAAAATTAATTTTTTTTTTCCCAATAACTTTATACATACAAACTTTCAAAAGTCGTATTTGACGCTCATAAAAGACCCCACCAAGCTGAATAATTGGAATACGAATATGCTTAATATTGTTAATTTTGAGTTCATCCCTGAATTCCATGGACCCAGAGCCCTAGAAAGATGGTCTGCCCCTTTCACGAATGTTCTAGCGTTATCAGAGTAAAGGAAATCTGGGATGGTATATAGGTTACAAAACCTTTGAAAAGCTAGTAAAAAATAGGGGCAGACATCTTGTCTAGGGCTCTGGGGTCCAATGAATTCAGGGATGAACTCAAAAATAACAATATTAAGCATATTCGTATTCCCAATTATTCAGCTTGGTGGGGGTCTTTTTATGAGCGTCAAATACGCACTTTGAAAGTTTGTATGTATAAAGTTATTGGTAGGAAGAGGTTAAATTATTTCGAACTTTTAACAACTTTGTCTTTTATAAAAAATGCTAATAACAGCAGGCCTCTCACATATAGATCAGAAGCTAGTGATCTTGAAACCATAACTCCTTAACTCATTTCATTCGGTGTTGAATTGTCAATACTTCTCTTATTTTAAAGTATGCAAATGAAGAAGTCTGGAAGGAACCTTACGAGGATTCTTTTCTTTTAGAAGCCTCTCCTAAAGCACTCTTGATACTCAAGAGCAAATATTTAATCAGTTTAAACAAACAACTATGAAGCTTACCTATTAGATCTAAGGGAAGCTATGACTGATATATATCAAATCTCTTAGAAATAAAATCAAAAGCTAAATGATTATAAAGCCTCGTCCCTTCGGATGATGGTAGAGTTATGGAGTCGACAATTCGTCCTATGCACCAACAAAATAAGACCATACTACGTAAACGAATCTCCACACCAGAACCACAAAGCCACGAAGTATACTACCGGACAACCATATACCTACCCAAACAACTCATACCGACTCGTCAACAAAATGATCAGTAACTCTTGCTAATCCATTCAGCAAATTGTCTTAATAATAGATTAAAGTCATCCTAACTCGATAAAGATCAATTCATCACATGAAGCTACACCCCACCCCAACGTCGCTAGACCTAAAAGCAGCTGAAATGCACTCAGCGGAGCACCTACGTTGCGCTGACCAATCCACACACCGATCAACACCAGACTCGCTAGCAACAAAGTGTGCAAGCATCATTCAAAGTCCCAAACGTAGCCTCGACTCATTAAAAATATTTCATTGTAGCCCAAGGCTACAATCTCTCTCTGGGGACGCATTGTCCTAAACATTATACATTAAAAACCCTCCCATAAATTTATTTGTACTTTCGTCGAAAATGATTAATCATTCCCTATCTATATATAAACATTTAACAAATATATTCATCTTTAAACCACGACAATTAATTATACACCCTTAACCATCCAATTTCAGTCAAGCACAACGTCTATTGCAATTCGCCACTTTCCCTGCTAATATCCTACTTAACCAAATTTGAGCACACGGCGCATATGTATCGCTGCAACCTCCTTGATCCACATATTCTATATACAAAACCACGAAAGGCAATACGTCACAGTACCTTGGACCCATCGGTCCGGCAAAAGCTTGATGTTGTCTATTATGCAACTTTACACAATTGCTCCTAAAGCAACTAACTAACCAGTGAGCAAACGTCATCTCACACTACCTAAAATCTAGACCACTCTCACATCCACCCAACGCACCTAGACCTCATCTATGTGGAAATCATTCACTGTCACAATACTTTTCTACTCAATTGAAACTTCCCTAAACACTCAACAACCATAATCAAGAACAGTGCAGACGTCATCGCTCTCTCGAAAGATCAAATTAATTCATTCTAAACAAAATACCCATCACTTAACTACTGCCTCCATCATTCTTCACTGACATTCACATCAGCGCCAAAGACGACTCTCTCATAATCTACTAACTTCTCTATAACTCACCTGAACGGTAAGACAGCATATCGGCCCAGGACACGCCATAGCCTTCTTGCACCCAAGGACACCGGCCTAAATAAACATTGCACACCAATACGCGTCGACCTACGCACACATTTAAAGTTCGCACCACGATACACTCGTAACAGTATGACTAACCCACTAGATTAAGCACACCTTTGCTATATTCTATCCATATACATTAAGTGGTTAACTTCCCAGCTCTTTACATTAAACACTATTATTTCCAACAGAACAGTATACTGTCTCAATTCTCATGGTGAGATCTTCAACACATCACTCATTTATAACTAGCAAAGTTAAAAATTATGTATATAGTTTATATATATATATATATATATATATACAATACTTCAATACTACCCGCTACTAACACCTCACTATATAAATATCCAACGAATGCACCGACAATGCCACACTCATATAGTACTACTACACACACCTCAATACACCTACTACCTAACAGCTACAAACTACAACTCTCTACATGCCACTCCATAACTAGACACTAATCCAATCTCACCCTAAGTATAACTCCAACTACCGTGACCACCTGTACACGTAATACCTACACCGTATATAGCAAATAATAAACACATATAATACATCACCACTACTAACCTACTATATAGTGAGAGAACGCCGCACCCCTTAGCAACACACACGGAGAGTAAACAAATAGCGCTTCTCACAGACTGCGTCAGATTCTTAACGGACCCAATCAGGATGGATACACGCCTACAAAACAATCGTTTAAGTTAATGTCAATCCCGTCAAATTACAAGGTAAAATGACACTATCAAAAATGTGAACCTTTACCTTCCTTTCTTACCCTATGCAGCGAGAGTACACACGAATCCGATTCTCTTCCGTTCCTATTCGTCTGGACTGACTGAGAACAGCGATGCGGACTGTGCTAGGTCTCCACACTCTTACTTTCCAAGACCAACGAAGAGCCATGGCGCTAACAGGAGAAGACCTAGACCGACGTTGACCCCAATGCAATCTTCTCGTACTCCCAGAATAGTAACGTATATCGACTTGTGACAGTCAGCAGTTACAGTTCTCGATTTACTTTAATCAAGCATAAACCAACCAATCTATAAGATGCTAATAACAACATCCCTCTATCAAATTAACATAACACCAGTTGAGAAATGCAACGCAGTGTCGTCTTCCGTCATACTTTCTAAAGATACATCAACAATCTTTAACCCGGGCAATACTGAGTGAACACAACAACAACTTTACAAGACCACGGCAGTGGTGGATCTTTTTCACACAACAAACCACGAGAAGTAGCGCTGTCTGTAACAAGACCATACACGAAAACCAAACACACAACGGCGACCGATTAACAGCTTCTCCTCTCACACAGGTCCACCCAGACATACGCACCCGCGCACCACCCAGTAGAACAACATATATGCACCGGTTCCGCAAATATTACAAGGGAATACATAAATGGAACACTGTGTAGCAACATTAACGATTAACACCTCCGCAATTCCAATCACCGAAATTACCTCTGATCCCAGCCGGGCATATACACACCACCACATCCAGCACTAATACATAGATTACCTACGAATACCACAGCACAACTAACCTATATCTCTAGATACACCTCAAAACCTAATCTCTATAAGTTACCAAGTCCTCACCAAGCACATAATCTTGATTACACATCAACAGCATCGTCGGAACCTGTGAGACCAATTATTAACAATACGAACGGTAGCTATTATCCTTAGTTCGTAGCAATAAAGTTCATGCCGCTTAAGCATCTCCCTAGCGCTACACAAGAGCAGCCTCAGAATAATAACTGCGCTACTGATTGTTATCCAGTAGGCATTACAAATCTTAAGTCTACACTTAGATCATTCACACCTTGTTATGTCCCTTCATAAAATGTTAGCATCTCATAGCAGATCACGAAGGTCCAGACAGCGCACAAATACCAGAGAGACAGACGTGCTCATTGAACGACGCACACAATGCAATGACCACCCTTAACTACGAAGAGAGACAGCGCCAATTCGGCGCTACAGAAAGATTTACCTGGCAACACATAGGCACCTCCGAAGCGACTAGAGAACACTACCAATGCCACGCCTAAGCGAAGCTCTTAAACATAAGAACTGGACGAAGCCAATTGGGGATAGGAACTCAATTCCATATAAAAGCCTCGGGATTCAATGAACTCCCTATGAAGCCCGCCCGAGGATCCAAGACGCACCACATATCAATAAATAACCCTGGGAATCGGATTCGCCACACCAAGCCCAAGGACTGATCGGCACACCTATGCTGAACATGCCAACATAAACTTTAAAACACGCATTAACAACTCTTCATTTACCACGCCCCAACCCTCACTTTCTATTTCTCAATACCCGAACCTATAAGCAAATCTCACACTCGCTTACACAAAAACCCGCCTTATTAAAAACTAACCCACTTGAATTTTAAATCACATCTCATCTAATCAAGCGGACTATTTGCCATGACCAAATTCCACAGAGTAACACGAGCGTGAACCTCACAAAGAATCGCTTCGTCGATCTCTGTCGATGACACGAACATGGCGACCCGTCTCGACAACCTACTTGTAGCAGCACTCATCTAAAGACATCTTAGCAGTCTGAATTGTACCTTCTTTAAACCCAACATGTGATGACGCTCTAAGACATCTAAATGAAGTATCTAACCCATACTACTTCAATGTTTGTTCGATTCCGTTAACAAGACCTATTCTCGTATCCTTCAGTTACTAGTTCATCTAAAACTTAACTCACATATCCGCTACCGTGCCAATCAGCTACAGCAATTTAAAGAAGGAAAATAAACGGACGACACAACCACACCAACCACGACACCCAAGCCTCGACTCAATGCCCCAATACAACTAAATAAAAGTGCCGCTCCAATCAGCGTGAATTACGAATAAAATGAGTACGCAACATGCTACAATTGCATCGCCCACGAATTACTAATACTGCAAATCCCTCCAGACCTCACAGACCTCACCACCCAATTAAATGGCTTCAAACATCATCAAAATACAACAACCAACACAGAGTTCCTACACGAAAACTAATACCTTATGATATCCAGAATATTAAAACACCGACCATCAGGACCAATGAATATATCGGGCACTAACCATCCCCACACGATCGCACTAAAATTGAACCCCCCACTCTCTCAATACACCACGCCAACCACACCGCGAGATTTGACATGACTGCGAGTAAGGTGGCGACCAGCACAATTACACAACCATCAAAGAGAAACCGCAAATCATATCCAGATACCCCAGTACATATTAATTGAACCTCTGAAAAATTTAACGAAAACAATTTTAACATAAGATCCAATAGCTATCGCTTTTACATTCTTATGTCGTTTACAACAAAACAACGACTTTGTAATCCTAAAACGTCACCACTTTGATTGAAACAGCTGATACAACAGCTTATTTATTAATGTACACCCCGGCCACGTGATGAAGTACGAATCACACCACTTATTATTCTCCTCCTCATTCATTATGGTCTATCCATTATGCAGTGCTGTCACACTGTACGCTGCTCTTAGTCAACAAGTCTCCAAACGACTTGAAGCCCAACACTATTCATAGCTGTCCCGGATCAATACCATCAGCGTCGAGATGTCAATTCTTATCTGCAAGAATCGCCCTGGTCACGACCCGGCTCCAATTGTCCCTTACTACAAACTTCCTAACATCCATAGGACTACGTTCTATTGGTTTGCTCTTCTCGCAGCAGCAAAAGGCGGCAGTATCTGCTGCAGCTTCATAAATATACAGACGGCTCACTGCTTTTCTCCGGACGACGGGCGCAAAAATATGTCACAAGCGCGATATGCAGCAAGCAATGTCCCTCGACTGACGATGGATGCGAACATACGACCATCGGGACATCACACTTGGTCTCCCCTGCACGTAAATAACCTGCGACCCATAACGACAAAGTACTTACTACTCCGTGACAAGACACATCGAGCGGTTCTAAAGACAATTTACTCCAAATCATACCAGACGTAAATCTAAGTAGAAAAGTGGATAGCCCAGACTACAGACGTTCGCTAGACGGCAGCAGACGTAGAGGGTGCCACTCGGCACTCCAAACACAATGCAACCCAACTACAGGGACCTTTGGCGCCAGGCCCCCCACACTGAAAAGAAAAATCCACTGGCCCATCGTACTGAAGCGCCCGCCACAGTCCCCAAACCACCCAATAGCAATACTAGAGAACGACATGCAAAACATCAGCCATTAAGCTAGGACGTCGACAGACAATAGATGCTGAAGGGACAAGGTTAAAGTATGACATACATGATTAATTTCTGATAGGAAAATAGGCGTTAGCAGTATACAATCTCAACGTACTATCCTAATTACTATAAAAAGATAGTCTAAGATGGCTTGTCAGTTAGGTTCTCTTAGATTGACGCCCTAGATCCTTGTTATCATTACCCCACACTTTAGCTACTCGCAGCTTAGCCCATTGTTTTCCTGCAAGCCGACTACCGCAATTTTATCATACCCTGAAAATCACTCTAATTCGTCTCCTCTCTCACTGTAACCAATTCGTCTGAACTTTCCTGTGATCCGTCCTCCTTGAAGACCCCTCCTTGAAAAGGTAAGTCAGAGCTGAATTCGTTCAATCGGGGGCGAAAACTAAAAACGTTTCCAGATTAACGTTTCATTAAGTTTTACAAATAAGGCGGACTGAAGCCTAACAATAAATCTGCATAATAGTTAACCGAATGTATCGAACGTTCAAAATGTAGCTGAGAGTCTTACAACAACAACTGGAACCCAAGAAACGGTCAACGCCACACGCTGAGGCCCTAACTGAAAACGAGGATGCAAACTACATAGCAATCCACCTAAACTTAGATGGTCTCGGCAGTTCTGCCACCTGGCAAGGTTGGAAGATGTTCGAGCACCCTTCTGACATGACCCGTCACACACACAGGTACTGTCGAAAACGCCAACTTGATCAGATGAATAAGGGAAACGCAACACACACAGACTTTGACAGAAACGCAGACTCAGAAGCAATGACGGTCCCGGGAAATAGCCACATTGGGTAACAACCCCGCCACCACACACCTAAACACGCCAATTACTCCGACTTAGCCCCTTCGAAAAACAGCAGGCACATGAAAAGTTCACAGATCATCAAGCCACAAATTCATAACCGAAGCAGAGCCCACCACAACGAAGGTAAGCCGCAACCACAGCGATGCAGAAGAAGAGCGCCACCGTAGAATGCAGAGTTACCCTGAGACATGCCCGCCAACCAAGCCACCCAGACACAAAGCAAAACCACGAAGACGACACCACTACGCACCATGAACCGGAACATGCAAATCGGGGCGAAAACCCTACAAGCAACAATAGCCGCAACACGGACATGCAACACCTCACCACCCACGCGTGAAGAACAACTGCAATAGACTCTGCAGCCGACCTCGTCATCAGGGCTAAAGTGGCCAGAGAAAATCTGGTAAAAGATGGTAGGCAAGTCTAGTGAAGAGAGACAGACTACCATCATGGTTGGAACGATCAGCCAGTGAAAAAACAGTCCAATAAGAAAAAAGACAGATGTAATACGAATCATGATAGCGGGGAATAGTGGCTTGAAAGTCCAAGAACAGCGGCACAAGGTAGGAATATGGAGATGCCAAGGAATGAGGGCAGAAGAATAAGAAGCACAACGAGAGCAAAACAAAAGATGGAGACGGAGAGAAATAACGAGAGAGGAGAAATTACGAGAGATGTGGGCGAAGGGAAGGAAAGCTATTTAAGATTGGCGAAGGCATATAGAAAACCCAAAAGTGTAACTAGAATATAAAAAGATTAGAAACGAGTTTGTATTCACGAAAAGAAAGAAATGATAGATGGACCCGAATACTATGAAGATCTGCTAAATGTAGAATACAGAGAACAAGGGAAAGAAGCTGTAGATCGAAGCATGAGGGGAGGAGGAGAAGGCGGTAAATACCTGGAGCAGAAGAGGAGGCAATAAAAAGGATGATGAGGGTAAAGCTCAGGAAAGAGGGATGGAGAGTAGAGCTTGGCAGTTGGTGTGGAAGGAGGAAGAGTGAGCTGAAAGGGGAGAATCATCAGTTTGATGAACAAGTGTTGGAGAGAGGGAAAGGGTGGGTGCAAAGCCATACAATTCAAAACTCTCTGTCGGATGCGTATATCCACTGACTACTACCACTTATAAGTCTTAAGGCTTATAGCTTTTCTTTTACCCTTTATAATAAATCTTAAAATAATAGCAACCCACACATAAAGCTAATCTAACTATCAGGTCTAGCCTCTGGCCTCTCATACTCTCTACCTAGATTGGACCCATCGCTGTACGCAATACATTTATGTTATAAAGAATATCTTGCGAGAGGCGAAGGTTCGCATGCGTGGCAAGGTCTACGTATCACTGAGCTCCGAGATCCTCGCACTCGATGCTCTGTACTAATCCCCTGGCTCAGTCTCGCCAAGAACTCAACACATGTAACCGGGTTCTCTACTCGTTATACATAGCCGTGGGCACCCGCACCACACTGCTCCTGCACATGCAGCATCTCGCGATCCTATCCATCTATTACATCTCTGCAGCGTGCTACATCGCACATCGTACGCGCTCTCGTCGACTCTCCAGTCGCTCCCACCCAGAAGGATATCTACGCACCGCTGAACAATCCATGAAACCATCGTCTCTTCTCCTGTGTCCCCACCTTCATCACAACCCATCTCCTCTCGTTACTCATCTATCTATCTATCTGTCTTATCGTCGCTGTATGTCTCTCTTGCTCTCTTCTCTCTCTCTCTCCACTCTTTCTCTCTCTGTCTCTTCTCTACGCCTCCCTCTTCTCACTCGGATCCACAATACCTTAGGTAAGCACCACATAAAATACACCGGACACTAACACTTCACAGACCCTATCCTATATGTTCCCCACCACATACAGAACACCTATACACTACCAGTACAAGATAGAACCTCCCTCACACAAATACACTCTGTTTATCTCTCGCTGCTAAGCGGAGCATATACTACCAATCATTAACAGCTTCATACTGTATCGTGTGAAATATACTCTGAATAAGTCTATATACAAAAGTAACCTCTGGCCTCTTCACATAAATTATTCGTTACATTTTTTTTAACTTTCGATTCTATAATATATTATCATAATTTTAATTACTTTAAATAATATAAAATATTTACATAATACTACTATGATATATATTATACTCAGAGCTTGGGGAGCGGTGGTTCCAGCCACCGACGCTGCCTGTCACGTTAGTGGACACCCACCCACACACCCACACACCCCACACCACCACCCACAACCAAACGAGAACAACACAACTCGCAGCGCAGCGGCAAAACGCGGATCACACCCCCAAAACAACGCAAGATATACCGCATAATTTAGCCAATAAATACACTCATCCAGCGAGCATTTGGACGCCACATCGAATACACCCACACACAACAGAGCGCTACGAGTATAACACGAGCAAACCCCGCGACATACTCAAACAGCAATCAGGCAGGAAACTCCGCCAACCGTGCTAAGAACGCCAGCACCGATACAACCTAAACCTCTTCTCTATTCAAACCTTCGATCAACACACGACCAACCATCGTCCGACCAAACACAACCACACACAAGTCACTGCCCCTAAGCCCCACTACCGGCATACACACACCCATCAAATCAACCACCGAAACCCAATGACAATGAACGAAAACAACACCAAACAACACGCGACCAGCGCAACCAATCGTCTTAAGCCATAGAAGAGACCCACACTGGGCCAAGTGCTTTTTTCTTTGCTCCGCCCATAGCCGACGCTATAGTGAACGAGGGACCCAAATCAAAGAGCGAGAAACGATTTTTAGTATTGTTTGAGATTGTATACACACACGATTTAAAGGTTAGAGAACTAGTGATTAGCAACAAGCCACTCGACGTCCCAAGGCCAAACCAGTTTGGGAGTATCATCTTATAGTAAAAGCCTGATCGTTTGGTATCTTACCAACCTGCTGTTTTATAATTAATATCTTCTTGATAGACGTTACCTCCAACAGAATCAATACGGGATCACGATAAAGGGAAAGTGAAAAGAGAAGACTGGAGAATTTAATGAAATTTTGAAGGACATAATAGTGACATATGCACTACGGCACACCCCTACTACATGAGTAATCTAGGCATGTCACTCCCCCTTTGCGCAAAACACGGAAATCGATGAGAGTAAACGGGACCCACCAAGCATAATTCCCGATACGCTACAACCGAAAACCACCATTAAGCCTTAATTACTGAACCACTATCACCTACATCACCTCTTACCAGAGTTCGCACCCACCAAGTCGCTGCGAACCCCCGGCCTTACCACAAACAGCACTTTGACGAACGGAATAGCATCCGCTATTCGCAAGCAACGCTACGCGAGGCACGGGCTTAAACATGTGAACTAAGACTACAACCCACAGCCTGAATTATGGAACCATACATGCAAACAGACACGCATACCCCCGATCAATACTAATTAACCAAATGCTAACCTGAAATACGCGTTAATGAGGAAAGTAAATAAGGAGGAGTAGGGAGATCAGCATTGGATGGTGCTGTGAATTGATACGTCGCTCTGAGCAAAGAGAGATGATGGGCTTGAAAGTGCTGGGAAATCACCTCTGCAATTATTTTCTCCGAGAGGATGTTTTTTAACAGCTCAAAGTGGTGAAGGAACTCCTGACACCAATAGCTAGTGTGGCACATAGACTGTTATATCGCTGAAACGAATGGAAAGTACTGGTTATACTTTAGTTATAGAAAGTATATACGTAGTATACTATTTACCCCTTTGATGTAAAAACAGAAACTCGTAAAAATAGAGCGTTTCAAAAGTGAATTCACTATAACAGTATATACTCATACCTGGACTTCCCAACAGTATCTACTGATTTATATATATGGAGCTCGGAAATCCTCAATGACGACAACACACGTAATATGATAGTGATGAGTTTAGAATACTCATAGCAGGAACGCGAGATCTTGAGGATATTTTAAAACTTGATTTGATTGGAAAGAATGTAGAGAGAGAGAAAAAATAAGGAAATGAATTATTATTTTTGAGAAAGTAATATATGAGGTGTGAATAGAAGATGTACACTGATAAGTATGGATGTAGGGATAATTGAATGAATGGTGTGAGGAATATCTAGCTGAAGATGATGGAGCTAAGGAGCGAGATATAAGTCCAGAAAAAAGATTTTGAGAATGGAACCAGGTGTAAAGGGCTAGTAAAAGGACCAAGGCGAGTAAGACCGAAATAAGAGATGGCGGAATCGTAGTTGGAGGACTCTCTGGGAAAGTTGGTTCAAGCTATATCCAAATATGAGAGCGCTGAAGTTACAAGAAGGAACAGTGCACCTGAGTAAGGGGACTGTACTGGAGAAAGGATGCTTGCACCGGCTACAGACATGAAAGAATCCTTTACCTGGGCAGGGAAAAAGAATAAACACGGAAAACCCTAACTACTAATCACTAAATTAGTAATTATTCATTTTAACATATTAACAATCTAACTATCATCATAATTATATATAATATTAATATATTACATATATACTATATAATATTATTATATATATTAATTATATATATATATATATATTTATATATATATTACATATATATACTATTATATTATATAGGTATTATATATTATATATATATATATAATATATTATATATATAATATGACTAACTATATATTAAATATATTAGATAAAATATATATATTAATAACTTATATACTATTATACTATATATATAGTATCACACACTACTACAACCTTCCCTACCCTACAGACTCAACCCTCCACACCCAACTACCTAACACGCGTCACCCATCACCATATACAACATTATATATATATTTATAATATATTATTAATAACAACTTTTCATTTGCTTACTGTACAGTATATATATAATATATTAATTATAATATCTATAATATATATATATTATATAATAAACAAAAAAACCTACCACTAAACCTAACACTATACCCCACCCCACAACTCGCTCACACATACCAACTCACCACAAATCACAGACCCACACATCACTCACCAACAACCACATCACATACATCCACATCCTACAACCGCCCCCACACTTCAACCCACTCCCCACCACATCAAACCACCTCCACCACTCTCATCCTACACCTCCACACCTAACATACATACTCCTAACTATTATATCTCATACATCATGATATCATCTCAATAATATCACTAATACCCTACACACTTAAATCTACTCAATTACATACTCACCTAATAAACTATATATCCAATCATACCGGCCACCAAACGCATACACATCTCTCTACTCATTCATACACCACATGCCCCCCATACTACCTCAGATTGTTCTTGCTATCCGACAAGAGACTCACTACGTACATACCACCGGACGTGACCAACTTTCATACTCCAACATACTACCGAACTATCATACATCACATATACTTAGAAATCATCGATAATAAATACACATATCTCCATCCTCACTCCATAACTCTACTACCACGTTATACTAAAGCTTCTACTAAATACATCATATTTACTAATAATCACTACACTACGCACTATATCAATACTAACCGTAACTATCCATAATATGCTCATGTAACATAACTCCAAACCGACTACACAACTAAACGACTGAACATAAACTACAGACCCACCCATCCTAACTACACTAATATTTAAATTACTATACCACTCACTACATCAGATCATATACTACATACAGTAATCCATATACCCATGATTACTCAAACTACCTCACCTAAACTCCACTATCATCCAGCCTTAACTCCTCATCTACACTATCAACTATATAATTATACTATAACTACCGACTATCTAACCACTATTTTCATATATCGTACTACTCTATAAACACCCCAACAAGCATCAACCATAGCATCCTCATAATATACTACTAGTATTATACTGCATTACACCCCTCTATCAATCATCATAATACACCATAATAACACGCCTGACTATATATCTAGTCTATCATACATAATACTACTATAGTAATATATATACCCGTCATATATAATACATATATAACCCCTACCACTACCTACGTGACATCACACCTCTACATTATACCGATCAATACATAATATCATAAATAGCCCCACGTCCTACCAACGCATATCAGATCACCCTTAACTATCTCCCTATACTATCAATTCTCTCACAATACTCCATACTTCATAATATATCATACTTATATCTACCCATATCTATAATCCATCTTTCGAAACCCCAGTACAACTATAGTATTATCTAATCACCTTCGCATCTATACAACTTTCAACTTAAAATTCCACCAATTCTTAAGTTGATGAGGTCAACCACAGATCCACCTCAATTCACATCTCTTGGATGGACAAATACATCACGATTTATGCTACACGCATACCTCAACACCTCTATCGCTACACCCCCCCAAAAACTATACCACACACGACCCGTCAAAACTAGCCGCCCTCTCTAATGCAAGCCCCTCCTTTCACATGCTACCTCCAGACACACAGTAGTTACCCTCTACCTCAGATGCCACCGACCTGATCACCACCATACTACTCACATACTCCCCGTCACCTTATACCATCCTGCTGTCCCCAACGCCGCTTCTCCCTTCAACCCTGCACACTCTACTAACCACAGCGATAGAGCATAGCACTAGCACACTATCCAACACCCAGCCACCGCCTACAACATCACTATACTCTCACACAGACGACGCCTCCTACCCACACCCGAACTCCTTCATCAGCACAAGCCACACCACGCTCACCAGACACCTCTATCTTCTCTCTACCGGGATCTTCTCACTAAACACTTGGTACCACTATACCTTGCCAATTACATCAGGGTCAACTCTACCCCATCTTAAACACTACTTTACACACGACCCATCTCCTCTATGCTCCTAGCCCTCCTCATACCCCTCTCACAGCAATTCCATCCGCCAACCAATTACTTAACCAATTTCCACTGCCCTAGCCCATGCTCCAACATTCCTTCAGATCTGTCATCTTCCCACCTCACACCAACGCGCACACACCGCACACACTATCCACCTACTCCTTCCTCTAACTTCCACATCTCTATACCCATCTCATCTACTTCTCCTGCTTACCTCCATCCCTACACCTCTCTCCCAACTCCCAAGCAGCCATAGTACGGCTCACTCCATCAACCAAATCCATCCTACCTCACGGATACTGATTCCGCCCCGCACCTTCGAAATCTCACTCTCCTCGCACTTGTACTCAGTCCATCCGATGGTTCCACACGCCCTTGAACCACCATAACACAAGCTTAGCTGCTGAGTAAAAGCTTCCGAGATCATGCTGTCTCCCCAAAACCAATCCACGTTCTTGAAACTTACTTTCCGGCAAATGCTTTACTTCCTGTCCGTCAATTTCACTACTACAATGCGTAAGCGCAGAGACCTCCAATCACCCAACTACCAACAACACCCACCAACGGCCACTTACTCACACGCTATTCACGACTAAAACTAACATCCACACTCATACTTTTATCACATATCCCTCGCGAAGCAATAAAGGTCCATCTCCCAACATCTCCAACCCCTCCCACCAACTTCTCGACCCTCTGCACAGCTACAACAACCATCTGCCCGAGACAGAACCCGACATAAGCACGACTAACTCATATAACCTCAAAGCGACCCTTAACACACACCGCTACACTCCTTGCTCTCACCATCAATTTCTCATCCCCTCCTCCATATTTCCTTCGGTTACTGTTATTATCTCGTCTTCTGTAGTATTCATCTTCATCCCTGTTCCTCCAACTCCTCCGAAAACAACTCCACCACCTCTCGAAACGCCTCCTTTCTCTCGTTCCAACATGCCAGATCTTCTCGTCCGCATATGCCATATGTCCCCTTCAAATCTCCCAGTCTCTCCCTCACTTTCCTTATCACCACGGTCTAAATATAATATAAACCACAGTGGTGAATAAAACACTTCCCGCTTCACCCTGTTTTCATCTCAAACATCTATCGTCTCGCATCAGTTTCTAACATTACAGCTGCATTGTTCATACTTTCTTTCGCCTTCTTTAATCTACCCTTCACTCCATAATTCCTCTCCAACAAGCTCTCCAGGCTTTTTCCTTGGGCACTGAATCGAATGCCTTTTGCAGATCGTTGAAGGCTACAAAGAATCTCTTGGCATAATATTCCAGCATCTTCTCCTAGACCATTCTAGTGTGAATAAGAGGTCCGTCTCCTCTTCCCCTTCTATACCACTGTTCTTCTCCGAGTCTCGGCTCTACCCTTCTCCCTCAACCTCCTCTCCAATATCTATTTACATAATATTTTCGGTCAGATGACTGATCATCGCCAATTATTACAGCTTCCTGCATTTTCCTTTACCTTTATATAATAAGGTAAAGGAGATGCTGGAAACTGTAATAATATATAGGGGTATCTCACTGATGAGACCATCTGACGACCAAGTATCTATTTTTGCTTTGCCACCTTTCCCCTCTCTGCCAACACTTGTTCCATCAAACTGCTGCATGGATTCTCCCTTTCAGCTCCTCTTCTCCTTCCTTCAGCAATTCAATATGTAACTCCATCCTCTCCTGGAGCTCTACCCTTCTTCATCCTTTTACTTTGCCTCTTCAATTCCTCCACCGTTATTCTTCTCCCGCCTTCATCCTCCTCCCTCCGATGATGAGGAGCTTCTTCTCTTGTTCTCTGTTATTCTACGATTTACGGCAAGATCTTTCATCACGTATTCCGCCTGGTCCGCCATCGTTATCATTTCTTTCTTCCGGTTCATTTAATGAACATCTTCGTTCTATTCTTTAATACATTCTAGTTACACTTTGTACTCGGTTTTCTGAATATGCCTTCGCCATCTTAAATAGCTTTTCCTCCTTCCCCACATTCTCTCGTTTATTTCTCCTTGCTATTTCTCTCCGCTCTACCATCTTTTTGTCTCCTCTTTATTCTCTCTGCCTCATTCCTTGCCTCTACATATTCCTCCCTTGCTGCCGCTGTTCTTCTTTTCAGCCACTTCCTCATTTTCTCTGTTTTTTTCTTAATTGCTTTTTTCACTTCTTCGTTCCACCATGGTGTATGTCTCTTCCTAGTACCTCCTACCCATCTTTTACCAAGAGTTTTCTCTGCCACTTCCCTGATGACATCCTGCAAGTCTTCATTTTCTTCACCATTTCTTAGGGTTTCCTGCATTTCCCGTTCATAGTTTCGTCTCGTTTCTTGTTCTGCCAACTTCTCTACTCTGATCACTGCCCTCTTCTGCTCATTTACTCTTCCCTCCCCTCTTATCTTCATATCTTAACATTTTCTCTGCTTTTCAAGGGCTACTGATTGCTTTTAGCGGGTTTTTACCATTGCTATCCGCGGGACCCATTGCTTCTGAGCTGCTTTTCTTCAAGCTTGTTGCTTTCCCTTATCATCTATCAAGTGCTTTCGCAGTACCACTCATCAGAAGGATCTCGAACATCTCAACTTGCAGTGCAACTCCGAGAACATCTAAGTTTAGTGATTGCTCATGTTTGCATCCTCTCTTTCATACACACGCCTCACAAAGGAGAAGTTCCAGGGATATATCCCTACTCATGGAATCGAACATTGGCTTAGAAATAAATGGACATTATTTAGCTTCATCCTCCCTTAGTTTAAAATTAATAAACCGTTAATCGGAAACGTTTTTGTTTTCCCCCCGATTGACGAATTCAGCTCTGACTTACCTTTTCAAGGAGGGGTCTTCAAGGAGGATCGGAATCACAGGAAGTTCAGACAATTGTTACAGAGAGAACGAAATTTTAGAGGATTCAGGTAATAATAAGTGCCGTAGTCTTAGGAGACAGAATGCTAACGAGAGCTAAGTGGTGGGGTAGATGAACACTAGCAACTAGAGAACTAACTTGAACTCAACCTCTGAACACTTTTATAGTAATTAGATAGATAGTAGATATACTAACAGCTAATTTTTCCTATCAGAATAATCCAGTAACTTCCAATTTAACTCTCGTCTCCTCTACTAGCATCTGATTTCCCTCGTCAACTCGTATCTCTCTAATTACCTGATGCACTTTTCTAAATTTAGCTGTTGGGATGGTATTGCGGACATCGGCTTTCCATACTATCCGGGATTTCTTTTAGTTGGGCGCGCTCCAAAAGTTCCTAGCTCTGGGCGTTTCATTCCGAGATGCACCCTCATCTCTCCCCTACTGACACGGTTCGTTACCCATTCCACTTCTTACTTACTATCTGGAATTTGATAAAGCTTTAGAGCGCGGCTCATTCTTCACGATAGTAGTAGTGCGTATTCTGGTTATTACTCAGAACCAAGTTATTCCCAATATGTTCCACCACCTCAGCAGACATCTGCTTCTGCATACGCTTACAATTTTCCGTCCCAGAAAAGCAACGCTTATTATGAAACTGCACAAAGCTCGCCTTTTGTGTCGAGAGAGCAAACCAATAGAACTAATCCTAGATGTAGTAATTGTAGTAATACAATACCTGTGGACCAGGAGTTCCAAAAAATACAACGCTATGGTATCCGGGACACTATGAAAAAGCTTCATTGGCACTTGTTGTAAAGAGCAGCGTACAGTAGCACTGCATAAATGGATAGACATAATGAATGAGGAGGATGAATATATAAGTGGTGATTCTACTTCACACCATTAATTAAAACTTGTATACTTCATCATAATATTTAGATTACAAAGGTCGTTTTTTGTAACGACATAAAAATAAAAGCATATTATATCTTATGTTAAAATGTTTCTTAATTTTTCAATTTTCAATTAAATTACTGGTTCTCGTATGGCGGTTTTCTTTTGTAAATTTGCTTCGCCACCCTCCATCTTTCATAACTCGGGTTGCGTTGTTTAAAAGGGGGGGGTTCAATTTTAGTGCGGGGGGATGTTAGCCCATAATTCATGTCCTAAATCGTTTTTATATTTCTAGATATCATAAGTATTATTTTCTGTAATCTCTGCTTTTTGTTATTATATCTCTGAAGCCATTAATTTTAGTCTTTGAGCTGAGATTTTTCATATTATATTCGTGGCAATCAATTAAGCAGTTTACATTTAACGAATTCACGATTGGACGCACTTATTATTTATTGGGATTATCAGGTGGGTGCTCCGTTTTATTTTCCTTCTTTAAATTCTTACTTGCAAATATTAATTAATAACTAAACTGAAAGATACGAGAATAGCTTTAACAATCACAAACATAAAAAGTATAATTTAATAATTCAATTTAATTCTTTAACTCATCACATGGGTAAAACAATCAACTCTAATTCTTAATATGTACATACGTTACAGACGTCCATTTTCTGTCATCACAGAAACAGAAGCATTCTTGAGGTTCACTTACTTGGGAATTGTCATGCAAAAAGTCCCCTCATAAGAAATTAATTTAAATTCAAGGGTTAGTTTTTAATAAGCGTTTTTACATTAATTAATTTATTAAAAATAAAGTAATGAAATAAATATTAATTAATTTATTTCATTTCACATAGGGTCCATATCCTGGGCTTGTGTTGCGAATCCCATCCCAGGGCTTATATGAAAGTTCTTATCCAGGGCTCATATGGGAGTTATAATCTCAGGCTTATATGAAAGTTCCATCCCAATTGGCTTCTATCTAGTAGCTCTACATTGATTTCTCTATCCTGGATCCTATACATAACTTTCTTCCCAATCCTCTGCTTCTGATATAACTGGACTTCATTTCCCATACACGTCTGTCTCCGGATTCTTGTGTCTGGACTTCTGACTGCTAGATATCAACATTTACCTGCAAGGGAATCAACAATTAGAATCTAAAAATTAGATTTAATCCTACTATAAGCAAAGTCAGATATTCTACCTACTAGAATCTACTATTAACTATTTGCTACAACTAAGGAAATACTTACCTTCGTATTGTAATAATTCCAAGTCACAGCTGTATCAAATCATCTGAGCTTGAACTTATGAAGATAGTTTATACTTGAGATAAGTTTATTTTGTAATATCTATAATATTTATTCTGGACGTTAATGTCCCCTTAATAATTTCTACTTGCATACTCAGTGTTATATGTTAAAGTCTACACAGTTTTCGATTAATTATTCCCCTTTAAATTTACAAACCAGTATATTTTCTATTAGACCCGATTCTGGGTCAACTTAAAACCTTAAATCGTCATTATTTTGTTTTCCATTTTCACAAACACACTACTTCGTGTTTGTGTATATGTGTAAATAATCCTTTCTAAATTATCTATCCGGAAATTATTAAAACAGTAACGGAAAACACACTTTCATTTCAACCTGTATAAGGAATATAATTAATCATTATTGGTTGCTGTGCTGATAAATTAAATAAAATTAACATAGACACGATCATAAGTACTGCTGGTAAAGGAATAGCAGGGTCCAAATCGTCTACCTTCCTTTAGGCATGGCCTTTTGCTTGGAAAATTAGATGTGGACACCAGTCATTCATTCTTCGTAGCCAGACGAAAGGGACGGAAGAGAACATTCTGTACCATCGTCCATAGGAAAAGAAAGGAAAGGTAAAGGTTCACATTTTTTTTTGTTGAATTACCTTAATTTACGATTGACATTTACTTAAAATTTATTTACCACTATTCTGTTAAGAATCAAAGCACTGAAGCGGCTATTTGTTATCTTTGTTGTACCGCTTCCTGCAACATTATACGCCATTAAATTGGCGCCCGAACAGGGACCTTGTGTTCCTGTTGCCAGTAGCGCCTGATTGTGATTTAGTTCACAGCAATCTTCACAGCATCTTACACTTTTGCTTTTGTTTATGCCGTTTTTTTTTTTTCAATTCTATCGCTTTGCTTCGACTTTATTAACATATTGATGATTTTATTAAATTTATAATATATGTAACTTTGCTAGTTTTGAAATATTGCAACTCAACAAAATTGAAAATATACTTCTTGGACCAATAATAATTTAAAATAAAAACTGAATTAACATTGCAGGAAATATAAAGTGTCTTACCTTATAAATAATTACGGCAACTTATGCTTAGGACCTACCAATTTATTACCAAAAACAGTTCCTGGCCAGGCTCTGCATCGAAATAATAAAATATAAAATGTACCAGAGATCCTTTTGCATGAATTCATAAGATAGGAGCAATTATTGATGCGTAGTTTCAAAAATTAATTTGACTTTCAGAACGATATTGCACTTTTCTTTATTTTTAACTTAAGGAAATTCAATTAGAGAAAAGTATTACATAAATATTTCCCAACCATAAACTAGGTTGGGATTAGTCAAGTTTAAGTAGACACTTGCACTTGTTATTGCTAACAATTAAAAGTTGGCATATAAACAAAAACACTTTTCCGACGATGGTCACAAGTTACTTACTTATCCTTTTTATTATAATAATATGATCAACGGAGGTTGCGCGATACATAATGCGCCTTGCTCAATTTGGTTAAATATTACAGGGCAAACAATTTGAATAACGGTTTTCTACTAAAAAATATAAATAATTTTCACAAAATTAATAAAGTTCAAAAATAAATTAATATTTAACAATAATATATGAAGTTTTTAATTATAATTTTAACCAATCTCCCCAGAGGAGAGATTGTATAGCCTTGGGCTACAATGACTATTTTAATGAGTCTAGTTTGGACTTAATGAGCTTGTCACACTTTTGGGCTGCTTGACGTTTAGGTCTACCAACTACTGCCTCCGAGTCATCAGCTGCTTTATCACCATTATTTGATTTATCTTTATCATTAGAGATTTTATCTATTATTAAGGACAATTTTAATGGATACAAATTTGTTTTAACGATAATATTTGTACCAATTACTTTGTTTAACTTTAACAGTTTCTTACTTTTTGTTGTATAACCAATTTACAACTTCCATAACTCTAACCATCATCCAGAAGGGACGAGGTCATTTAAATGATTTTACTTAGCATATATCATACTTTGAATATTTATATTTCCCATAGAAATTGTCATATATATCATGATCATAGCTTCCTTAGATTCACTATTAGGTAAAGCTCACCTTCACCTCACACATCAGTTGTTTTAAACTGATTAAAAAATAATTGCTCTTGAAGTATCAAGAAGTGCTTTCTTAAAGAATCCCTGTCAGGTTCCTTCGTCAGATTCTTACATTGCATCTTTAAAATAAGAGAAGTCTTATAACTCAAGCATCTCAACGTACTAGAATGTATGATGTTATGGAGTTTGGTCACAAAGATCACTAGCTTCCTGATCTATAATGTTGGAAAGGCCTACTGTTAAATAGCAGTTTATTATTTAAAAGACAAAGTTGTTATATAATTAATAGTCACAAAAAATAATTTTAATACATCTCCTACCAATAACTTTTATACATACATAATACTTTCATAAGTGCTGTATTGACGCTCATTAAAAAGACCCCCACTCAAAGCTGAATAATATGGGATAATAACGGGAATATGCTTAATACTGTAATTATTGAGTTCATCCCTGATTCCTATTGGACCCCAGAGCCCTAGACAAGATGTCTGCCCCCTTCACGAATGTTCTAGCGTTACCAGAGTAAAGGAACTCTGGGATGGGTATATAGGTTTACAAAAACCTTTGAAAGCAGTATCATAAAACACATTTTGCTCACACCCTATTGACAGGACTAGTTACTAATATAGAACTTCTCATGAAAGTGTTTAATGAAATCTCAATACATTAAAATTATGAGACACTATTCGTATTCCCAATATATTCATGCTGTGTGGGCTCATACTTTTTATGTGAAGCGTCAAATCGCACTTTGGAAGTTTATGTTAATGTATAAAGTTTTGGTAGGAGAGTGTGATTAATATTATTTTGACTTTTTAACAACTTTGTCTTTTTTTATAAAAAAATGGCTATTAACAGGCAGGCCTCTTCAACATATAGAATCAGATAGCTAGTTGATATCTTGAAAACCATTAACCTCCTTAACTCATTTCATTCGTTGAATTGTAATACTTCTTCTTATTTTAAAGGATTGGCAAATGAAAGTCTGAAGGGAACCTGACAGGGGTTCTTTAGAAAGCACCTCTGATATCTCAAGAGCAATTATTAATCAGTATAACACTACGTATGGTTATGAAATCTTACCTATTAGATCTAAGCGGAACTTACATGACGAATATTATTATCAAATCTTCTTGGTGAAATAAAATCATAAGTAAAATTCCATCAAATAAATAAATAAAATCCATACTTAAAGCCTCGTCCCTCTGGAGATGGGTTGAGTTATGGAAGTTGAATTGGTTTGTGAAATCAACAAAATAGAGACTGTTAAAGTTAAAACAATATATTATAAGAATGTGGAAATAAATAATACATAATATTTCAAATAAAGTATATATTGTAATCCAATTTAGAATTGTCATATATCTTAATAATAGATAAACCGTCTCACAAACCAAATCTACTATAACACGACATAACATCAACAAATACCATCGACGTGATCCAACAACGCAGACTGCATCACCAAGACCCTCGGAGATAAAGAGCCAGAACCTAGCTACTCGCATCAGGCACACTAAACCACGTTACAAAGCCCAGCCTTAAAGATGAATGATCAAGACTTCTCAACCGTCCATAATAAACTCAAGTTTCGTAGGGAAGCATAAACTGAATAACATTGTAGTCCCTAAGGCTACATTCTCTCTCTGGAGGAGATTGTTTAAAATATTTATAATTAAAAACTTCATATTTTTTTATAAATAATTATTTATCTTATTAACTTTCTTATTTTTTAATAATACTTATCTTAAATTTAGTAGAAACGTATTCAATTTAGTTTTCCCTGTAAATATTTATACCAATTTTGAGGTCAAGAGCGCATATATGGATATCGTCAGGGCAATCTCCTTGATCAATATATATTATAAATAAACAAGATTATAAAGTAAGGTATAAGAGTTTGCTTCGGATAAAAGTATGTTTTTGTTTATGCATAACTTTTATAATTGTTAAGCATATATATAACAGTGTATAGCAAGTTTCTACTTATAATCATAGATCTATAATCACCAAACCCTAGCGTTTATGTTGCGAGAATAAATATTTTATAGTAATATACTTTCTCTAATTGAATATTCTACATTAATAGTGATTATTAAAAATATATTCTATGACACTCAGTGGTAATATGCGTTTCTTAGTAAAGTCAAGATTTTAATATTTTAGAAACTACGCCAATCAATAAATTGCTCACTCTCTTTATGCATTCAAATGCAAAGGATCTCTCTGTAATTATAATTTATATAATTTTAGGTAGGCCTGGCAGGAAACTGTTAAGAAATTCTATGTGTTAAATTTTGCCATATAGGTCACTAAGCATATAAAATTAGCTCAGTTAATTGGATATCTTATAAGGTTAAAGACACTTCTATATTTCTTTATTAGTGTGTTTAATCAGTTTTTTATTAAATATTATTTTCAAGAACAGTACTTGTCAATTTTGATTGATAGATTTAATAGTGCGAGTAGATTATTTATAATCATTAGCAAAGTTAACAATATATGTATATATTTATATTTAATATATAAGGTATATATTATAACTTATGTATTATATATAATATAAGTAGTATGGATATAAACTAGATATATATATATATATATATATATTATATATATATATATATTATATATAATAATATATTATATATTATATTATATATATAGTCCACCATCGCAGCTAACTTACTTCATTTACGCTGACGGCCACAAGCTCATCGACAGGACCTCAAGAACCCAACATCCTGTCCCCACTACAACAACAACGCATCACCCAACAACTCAGCACCCCGCTCTTTCCCATGAAACAACGACAACTACTCCAGACTTTCAAGCAATCACACCGGATCATCCATATTATATGGTTAAGTAGCAAACTATGTCTACAACTGACACTTCAATACCTAGTACTCATCGTAACATCCTACAGACCACGCGAGCATACCTAACTCATCACCTCACATAGAGAAAAATCCGTGAACAACCTTTTAAGCAACATTCTCCCATCTTCATAACACTTCATACTCGATCACTTCGCGGCCTATACGCCGATTACCTCGGACTACACCAAGAACTCCTCCGTTCATTCCACCCGATCCCCTAACCGTCAGCTCCGTGGGCACTGGAATTGAAAACGAAACCCCGGAAAGCGTACGGTACCGACTACGCCAACATCTAACATTAATTTCAACACAGCCACAAGACGTACAGTGCTCGTATGCCTAAAAGGGACGTTAGACGGTTTTGGGACCCTGCTATTCCGTTACCAGAAGTACTTATGATTGTGTCAATGTTAATCTTATTTAATTTATCAGCAAAAACCATTAATGATTAATTATATTCATTATACAGGTTGAAATGAAAGTGTGTTTTCCGTTACTGTTTTAATAATTAAATTTCCGGATAGATAAACAAAACAATTAAGAAAGGATTATTTACACACACACAAACACGAAGTAGAGTGTTTGTAAAACTAGAAAACAAAAACAACGACGATTTAAGGTTTTAAGGTGACCCAGAATCGGGTCCAATAGAAAATATATTGGTTCGCAAATTTAAAGGGGAATAATAAATCGAAACTGTGTAGACATTAACGTCTAACACCGCGAATTCAAATAGAAATTATTGAGGGGACATTAACGTCCAGAATAAATATTATAGATATTACAAAATAAACTTATCTCAAGTATAAACTATCTTCATAAGTTCAAGCTCAGATGATTTGATACAGCTGTGACTTGGAATTATTACAATACGAAGGTAAGTATTTCCTTAGTTGTAGCAAATAGTTAATAGTAGATTCTAGTAGGTAGAATATCTGACTTTATCTGACTTTGCTTATAGTAGGATTAAATCTAATTTTTAGATTCTAATTGTTGATTCCCTTGCAGGTAAATGTTGATATCTAGCAGTCAGAAGTCCAGACACAAGAATCCGGAGACAGACGTGTATGGGAAATGAAGTCCAGTTATATCAGAAGCAGAGGATTGGGAAGAAAGTTATGTATAGGATCCAGGATAGAGAAATCAATGTAGAGCTACTAGATAGAAGCCAATTGGGATGGAACTTTCATATAAGCCTGAGATTATAACTCCCATATGAGCCCTGGATAAGAACTTTCATATAAGCCCTGGGATGGGATTCGCAACACAAGCCCAGGATATGGACCCTATGTGAAATGAAATAAATTAATTAATATTTATTTCATTACTTTATTTTTAATAAATTAATTAATGTAAAAACGCTTATTAAAAACTAACCCTTGAATTTAAATTAATTTCTTATGAGGGGACTTTTTGCATGACAATTCCCAAGTAAGTGAACCTCAAGAATGCTTCTGTTTCTGTGATGACAGAAAATGGACGTCTGTAACGTATGTTACATATACTGTAAGGACTTTCAGTGGTTGCAAAGTTGATTTAATTATTACCCATGTAGCATGAGCTGAATAAGATACATTATATATTATTGAATTATTTAAATATCATAACTTTATATTATGTTTGTGATTGTTTAAAGCTATGATTCATCTATTCATCTTTCAGTTTAGTTATCATTTTATATATTAATATTATGCAAAATAATCTAAGTTAAAGAAGGAAATAATATTCGTAGCACCCACCTGATAATCCAAAAATAATAAGTGCGATTATTTCGCTCAAATCATGTGAATTCTGTTTAAATGTAACTGCTTAATCTGAGTTGCCACGACTGACCAATTACTGTATAACTATTGTAAAAATATACACGCGTGAAGAACCTAATTATTGGCTTCATATTAGTATAATTAACAAAAAGCAGTGATACGAGGAATAATACTTTTATGTATCTAGTATTATAAAATAAACGGATTTTGAAAATAAGGACATGAATTATGGGAGCTAACATTTCAATCCCCCGCTACTATTTAACTGAAAACATTAGATATTATTCAACCCCCAGTTAAGACAACGAACCCCCAATGTGATATGAATATCTGATGATAGAGGGTGGCGAATGCACATATTTTACAACAAAGAATAAACTCAGCCATTACTTATCAGTAACCAGTAATTTTTAAAGGAAATTTTTGAAAAAATTAAGAAAATTTATTAGACTATAATTCATACTAAATATGCTTTTGGTTCGAGGCTACGAGACTGTAAAATAACGTGACCTTTGTTAATCTAAAATTTATATTGTATGAAAGTATATACTAAGTATTAATATTAATGGTATTATATATATATGTGTGAAGTTAAGAATATTTTTACTTATATATTCGCCTCCTCTATTCTATATATAGTATCTATCCATTTATGGTGCAGCTTGATTATCTGATACGCTGCTCTTTTAGTCAACAAGTCCAATTGATAAGCATTTTTCCATAGTGGATCCCTAGATACCATAGCGTTTAGTATTTTTTTGTGGAAACTCCTTGGAGTTCACAGGTATTGTATTTACTACATACATTACTATCAATTCTAGGATTTAGTTCTGATATATATAGGTTTGCTCACTCGATCACTTAAAAAGTGCGAAGTCTTATGTGCAGTTTCATTAAATAAGTCGTTGACTTTTATTGGAACGGTGATAAAATATGTTAATAAGTCGTTATGACAGAAGTTACAGAGTCTGCTGTAATTATAGTGTGGAATCATTATATTGGAATAACTTATGGTCTTTGTGATAAGTATATAACCTCAGATATACGCCTTATGTATACCTACTTAATGTGAAAGATAATTTGAGCCGGGCTCTTAAAGCTTTATCCAAATTATACTAACCAAGATAATTAGTAAAGTTTATAGATAGTGGATTTATAAGTGTTACGCAGACGACTTTGTAGCGGGAATGTATAGTGAAGAGAGTGCACATCGAAATGAACTCCCAAACTATAGGATAAGCTGGAGCGCTTTCTACTTCACAATTCTAAAAGAATGTAATATTCTCCCGGTATACGTGCCATCGTACTTTACATTACTGAGTCCAGGCTCTCTCTATGTACAAGACCATCCTCGCAAATAAAGTTTATATAGTAATGAATTGTCAAATCCCAGCTAGATATTTAATTGTAGTCAAGGCACAGAACCTCGTGCATAGAGTGCAGATCACTCTAGTGCACTGAGGTCCGCAATGTTTTAAGATCTCGCGCAACTCTTACTTAAGTGATTGAATTCTGATAGAGAAAAGTCTGGCTGATTTTTTAGTAATGCTTTACTACTTCTTATCTATTTTACTTATAAATAGTGTTTAAAGCGCGTTTATCAAGTTAGTTCTCTTTAGTTAGCTGTCTGGTTTCAGTCCTACCCACACAGGCATTATCTAGTGACTCTACGGTTAGCAACACATTCTTCTCCCTAACTCGAACTTACCGCGTTTTATTATTACCCTGAATCCTCTAATTGTTCTCTCTGTAACAATTGTCTGAACTTCTGTGATTATTACGATCCTCCTTGAAGACCCATCACTGTGAAATAAGAGTGAAAAGTCAAGAAGCCTGTAATTCGATCTCAATTCGTGGTGGAGGGAAACAAACGTTTCCAGATTAACGGATTTAATTAATTTTAAAAAACTAAGGAGGAGAAGCTATATTAGATGCTGGAATAACTGCTAACCGAATGTTCGAGTTCAAGTGTAGTGGTTAGTTACAAACTTGAACAAGAAGGTTAGTGTGTGTATGAAAGAGAGGATGCAAACGAGAACAATCTTACTAAACTTAGTTGTTCTAGGAGTTGCACTGCCAGTAGAGAATTGAGATGTTCGAGTTCCTTCTGCATACTGCGAAAGCACTTGATAAAGGGGAAGGGAAAACAACAAGCTTGAAGAAAAGGACCTCAGAAAATATGCAACTGCGTCCCAGAAAAAGCAAAGACAGCAGGACCTAGAAAATAGCAATGGCCCAGAAAATAGCAATAATGAAAAGGGCCCGCAATTAGCAATCCGTCGCGAAAAAAATGGTGATAGTAGCCGTGAATAGCACTTGTTGGAAGATAAGTTAACAGGCATACGCGACATATAGTTAAATTTGCCCCATAGCAGTAAACATAGAAAATTGAATAAACCAATACTCTAAATTGTGGCTTACCTTTAGAGATTATGGAATCCCTCCGAGTAAAGAGTCTTGGGGACGACGATGTCTGTTCTGGAACTGGAGAATCTAAAACAGACAGACAGAAGAATAAGCCATACAAATGGAGCAATCGCACATATCTAGAAAAAGAAGAAGCTATAATCCACATAAAATGATAAATCTTACTTCTTCAAGTATGTGGTATCCTTTTGTCAGCAAAGGAGGCAAGTTGGTGATGTGTGGTGGGCCAGTAAAATAACAAGAAAATATTTACAATTGCTGAAATTGGCAACTACCATTTATATCAAAATGCCTAAATAAACGTGATTAGAAGTATGGGGAAAAACAATTATTGATTACAAGTGCATATAAATATAATAAATTGATAATACACCAAAAATATATTAGAGGTGTAATGCGTTTATGTATATATATTAGGGGTGGGGTTGGAGCCACTGCGACAGCAACCCCAACATCCCCCGCATCGAAATTACGCCCCCACCACTTTTCTTGTAATCATAAACTGTTTGTAGCTGGAGATCTGTTAGTGAGTGGAAGGCAGCGACAAGATGAGACTGAATGAAACTGAAAACTGAGACTGAAAGTTAGAAATGTTTACATCCTTATCATACACAAGCTGAAAACCTAAATCAAAAGAAAGCTGGAAAACTGGATACTAAAATATATTGGACAGTTAATATATATATATATATATATATATATATATATATATATATATATATATATATATATATATATATATATATATATGTTATATATATATATATATATATATATATATATATATATATATATATATATATATAAGAATATAGTATATATATGTATATATATATATATATATATATATATATATATATATATATATATATATATATATATATAAAAAAAATTAAAGAATAACAATGTTAACTTACCAAAATTCGTGAATATCTGTTCTCGGCTTGTCAAAAAATTTCCCCGTAATGACTGCAGAATGAAGGATCGTCGCAAGACGGGATAGAGAACCATAACCATACTTTTCCAACACCATCCGCATTTCCAACCGGAATTGGTCATCTTGTTGTTGGTCAGATACACCCAACTGAGAATGGTATGGTAATTGTGTAGACGACTGAGACTGAACAGACGGATAGTCGGACTGATGACTCGAGGTCGATGGGTACTCCAACCGAGGAGTCGAATAAGCTGTAGAGGAGTGAGGCAACTGAGGTGGAGGTACAAAAGCTGAAGGAGGCAATCCGGTAAAAGGAGCCGTACCCAACCGTCTCTCGATGTTTGTTGGAGTCTTCGAGAAGTTGACGGCTGAGGTGGTCTGATAGCCGATTGTATAATTTGCTCCCTTTCTTCACTCTTGTTAATGTAGAAGGTCGATGGCTGGTTCGTGAGCGAACGTCACGGCGATCAGAAGGCCGGACGCGAGAGTGAGTCAGAGGTGAAGAAGCTTTGGTATTTCCGGAGGAATTGTTCTAGGAACAATCGGTTAGCATGTAACCCACCTGAAAGCATCGGAGTTAACAGCTTCTTTTTGATGTATCTGGTATGAGGGGTGTTCTTATACTCCGGGCTGTGTCGTTTTGTTCCATAGTAATAGTTAAAAACCTCACTACCGCGAAGAGTGGTTTTATCTGTCCACTTATACCTGAAATACGCCAAATCTTCAAAGCGGATAAGAGAACGGATTGAGTGTTCTCTCATCAACCGAGGGGACATGGTGTCGTCGTCTTTGAGATGATCTGCAAAAGCCGGACCCCATGCTTTTGTGATCCTCTTCTTTTTAAAGACATACATGTCTTTAACTGGGGGAATCAAGAGATAGACTTTTACCCTCGGATTCTTCTTTTGGCATACTTAGTGATCTTATCCATAACACTGGGTACACCCTCGACTGTGAAGTTTACTGCGGCCTGAAAACTGTAGCTGTTTTTGTCTCCATTCGTAACTGGATTTTTTCTTCCGCCAAGGTAAAGCTTATATTAGATTTAGTTCACTTCAGTTTGATACTTCAATGCGTGCCATATTCAAGAACAACTGATTATAACCCATCCCGACGATAACATTGAACCTTCCTTCTGAGCAGCCCTGTATAGCAAATTCAACTGCTGGTGCCGACAGCCAAGAGTATCTCACAACAAGAGAAGAATACATCTGAAGTCTAATATTTGCATCTGTGTAGGTGTTATAAAAGAATAATCTGTGGTTCAATTACTACAACTGAATCTAAAATTAATATTTACAAGTCTGCATTAATTTAATCTAATTAATTAATTAATTTATTCATTGGCCTCCTAGATCACCGGACCTTACTTAACTGGAGTATTTGTGGGGCTATCTGAAGAATCGTGTCTACGGCATGCAACAATAACGATAGCACAGTTAATTCACTTAAGTCGAACTGCACTCACGCTTCATCCTATGTTTTCCACCTGAAAACACCACACCGGCACACACGGGCAAAAAATTCAGACTTGAACAGAACCCTTGCGTATGGAAATAAAGAGCAGACATTTCAAGTAATCGCATGGCAATGTATACATGCAAAGATACTGATAAATGGTTCGCACTACATAAATCAGAAGGTACTACAGGAAAGGATTTCATACTATACCGAAATAATACTTATGTATGGACTGTAAATAAACGGATGTGTTACAGAGTTATAAATCATTTCTGTTATAAATCATAACTGTTCATCGTAACTAACTCATTCACGATGTTCTAAACCTATTACAACTAACATTTGTTGGTAACTATTACGGCAGCAGCACGTATTTTTCCGCGTGTATTGAGAGGTAACTACCATTTGAATCGAGATGACTGTCTCTATGAACCCTAAATAATTTTTGCCATAAAATGCAATTTAATTATCGGAACCACACGGTTTTATTGAAAATTCGAAGGTTCATGAGCAATTCGCATACAGAGACCCTCTTTATTCCTACAAGTTTCTAAATAATTGACATCATTACGGAAATATTCCGTTGTTGCACATTAGCTGAGACACACACACACACACACACACACACACACACACACACACACACACACACACACACACACACACACACACACACACACACATATATATATATATATATATATATATATATATATATATATATATATATATAAAAATATATATATAAATATATATATATATATATATATATATATATATATATATATATATATATATATATATATATATATATATATATATATATATATATATATAAAAAAAATAAAAAAAAATAAAAAGTGCATCATTGATCACTGTAACATCTTTTCATCATAAATTCGCAAAGCTGAAAATTAAATTTTATTCAAGGAGGCATCTTCAGGTGTCACAAATTCAAACGGGCCTACCACGTAGTGAAAACATTATCATTGTTTTTTTATATTTAAAAGGAAAATTAAAATTGTGATTACCACACAAATATTTGACACAATCTCATTACTCTTAAAGTTATTAATAAAAATTTTTTTTTATTCCTTTGTTAAAAAATAATAAAAGAAAAAAAATCATGACTGCTTTCCGTCAGAATTTCTTTTGTTTACATTTTTCATAAGATCTATTTTAAAAGAGAAGGCAACTAATAATTTAGTATATAAAAGATAGGTAAGATTTATTTTCCGAATTTGACAAAACGAACGCAAACTTGAGAACGTTCTTATTTTTTGCAAGAATATTGTTATTTTCGTAAGAATATTGACACAACGAAAACGGCTTTAAGACGTTTTCGTTTCTGTCATTTGTGCTTATACACTAAGAAATGCTTACACAGTTTCAGCATAAATTTTGTGTAAAATCGAACACAATGGCTTACACAATTTACATTTGTTTACAAACAATTGTAATCAACTGTTGTGATGGAGCCCAGCAATTTGGAGTAAAAATAAATAAAAAAAAGTTTATATTACAAATAATTGATGAACTATTGTGATAGAGTTCAATGATTTGGAAGAAATAGATTTAAAGGCATTTTCGTTTTTATCATTTATGCTTACACACAGTAAGAAATGCCTACGAAGTTTTAGAATGAATTTCGTGTAAAATTGAACAAAACAGCTTACAGGTTACTTTTGTTTTGCAATTGGTATCCATTTGTGTGGTAGAGCCAGCAATTTGTAAAAAATAAATAAAAAAAGGTTTATAGTAGGTACACACAGATAATTGATATTAAACCAGATAGCTAGCTTATAACTAAAGCTGCGTTTCCCGAAGCCCGACTGCAGCCCGGGCGGGCACACAGGCGCATATGCATCGTTTCCCGAGCCCGTTTGCGCACTTCTACGTCACGTAAACGTTACAGTCAGGCGCCCGTTGTTAAATTCTCGATTTCGGGAATTAATGAACGGGCGGGCTGCGGAAGGATACTTTGTTTACAAACAAATTTCTTTACAAAACATGCCGGAAATGGCTTGCCAAAAGTTTTTTAATATTTTAGTTAATTTTATATTAAGGATACTAATATATCGTATAATTTCATAAAATAGATACATGTAAGTATAAAAGTATTGTTTACAATTGTCAGCTGATCCGACGGGCGCGCTCGGCCGTTTCCAGGTACTCAAATTTCCTGTTCTCTGATTGGTTAATGTAATTTTTTTCAATTCGAAGAGTTTCTGAGTCGATTTTGCACACGGGCTGTACTCGGGCTTCGGAAAACACAACTAATAATGTATTAACATTTAACACCCCAAATAGGCTTTGCAAGCAAAAGTTCGAACAAAAAATAATATAATTTTTTTATCCTTTAATATTTTACAAAATGTTGTATTTTTTTTAATTAAATATATTTTTATGATTATTTTAAAGTTAAATTTAATTTATGAATAAACCTAAATTTAATTTTAAAAATTTAATTGAATTGTGATTGAATTAATTCACAAAAATTCATCATAAAACGTCATAAAGCCATGAAACAATATTTTAGTCAATCATGTGTTTATAGTCATTCGTTGGTAACCAATCATATGAAAGTAAATTTATTTAAATAAATTCATTCGTATTTTGGTTCTGCAAGAGTAGGTTCATAATTAATCTTTTGCTTTTGTTTTAAGATTGTTTTGTTGAATATTTATTAAATTATCCATTAAAATGTTGAATATTTGTAATGCATTATTGTGCAAACAAAAGCCGTTTTCGTTTTGGCAATATTCTTACGAAAAATAAGAACGTTCTAAAAAAAAACGTTCGTTTTGTCAAATTTTAAGAAAAATTTAAGAATATTCTCACCAAACGTAAGAATTTTGACAAATTCCGTAATAATTTTTACCGAAAAATTCTATTCTTAAGCCGTTTTCGTTTAGATTTTTGTTCACGCTCGATAAGAGAATTACGCATTTTAAGACTGAGTTTCGTGCCAAGTGGTTGTTAACGCATTTTATGTGTTACCTTTTTTGCCATAAACATTACAAAATCATAACTGTGTTTGAATGATGTCTGGAGATCTTCTCTTCTCTCTTCTCTCTCTCTCTCTATATATATATATATATATATATATATATATATATATATATATATATATATATATATATATATATATATATAAAAAAGTAAAGTTATATATATATATATATATATATATATATATATATATATATATATATATATATATATATATATATATATATATATATATATATATATATATATATATATATATATATATATCTGCACAATATGGTTACAAACATGAAAAACAAATTGAAAATTGCATCATTGTAACATCTTTCATCAAAAATTAGCAAAGCTGAAAATTAAAGCTATTTTTATTCAAGGAAGCATCTTAGGTGAAAATTAA
>JABUQX010134481.1:12500-37173 GCA_015478945.1 Trachelipus rathkii | reverse complement strand
TAGCTGCGAGACTAGAGCGTCTTTTCATTTTATACAAAATATTATTGAAAATTTTAATCTTTCCAGTTGCAAAAGGCTTGAATAATACTGCAAGTTCAGATGAAGAATAAGAAGAAGCAAACAGGGAGTCGATATTATTATTATTGTTATTTTTTTTTTTACCCAAAGAATTATTAAAGGAATTTTAATTTGCGCCACTAATTAATCGTTATTTAATAATAAAAAGGAATTAATTTGTCCTATTTTAAAAAAAGAATAAATATTTTCATATTTTTAATTTCACCTTCTTGTTATAAAGTTCGTACTCAATTATGTTTTAGTTCATTTAAGAAGCAGATCTTTAGATCATCTCTGAAATCGTCACAAGGGCAAAAATTAGTATGTCAATGGTAAATTATAGCATATACACTGTATAACATTGTACATTTATTAAATTCTATTATTAATCTCATTTTTTTCTCTCAAAATTAAAAAAAAAAATAGCAACATATATATAACTGGTGGGTTTTACTAGGTACTAATTTGGAGGATTTTATTAGGCGAGCTGTTTTGAATTTTATTGTGTAGGTTTTTATGTCTGCCCTGATATTTATATATATATATATATATATATATATATATATATATATATATATATATATATTTCGATTTTAGCTTCTAAATATAGAGTATATATATATATATGAGAGAGAGGAGGAGAGAGAGATATATATATATGAGCAGAGAGAGAAAAAAAAAAAAAAGAGAGAGAGAGAGAGAGAGAGAGAGGAGAGAGAGAGAAAGAGAGAGAGAGAGAGAGAGGCAGGAGAGAGAGAGAGAGAGAGAAAGCTGATTTAGTCTTAAAGAATAGTGTAAGATTTCATTTATTTAGTTGGCTGGTTGGATGTTTCTGGTGCCCCTCAGACCATTCTTATAATTATTTATTTTGGGATTTGTTGGGACTAGAATAAAACTGGTTTGGAGAACTGTGTGTGTGCTCAGTGTGACCATATGGTATATGTTTGGAGGATTTTCAGTAATTGTTTGGAGTCCAACCCAAAATAGTATCTGAGGGAGATCTTCACCATCTGGATTGTTACTTAAGGTGTGTATATTGTTGTTTTTCAGTAGCAGGGCGTAGTTTGACTACGCCGCCCTGATGTTCTGCCAGTCCGCTGGTTTGCCAGGCGCTTGTGGCTGGTTACTGATCGGGGTTATTGCGTAAAACGATGTGGGGTATGAGAATATTGGTGAGAATGGCAGAATAATGAGGAAGAGAGAAAAAAAGGCGCTCGGTCCAGGATTTTAAAGGTAAGAGGAATTCAGGCCAACAAATATGAGGCATGGAAAAAAATATGTAGTAAATTAGGAGGTGCAATTCTATTGAGTTAGGAGAAAAAGCGTTTGAAAGGGTAAGTGATATGGAGTTGAAAGGGTTAGGAAAGGATGACAGTGTGAAGAAGGTATTGACTGAGTTAGATAAAAGTTATGGAAAAGAAGTGCAGTGAGATCGGTATGATAGAATTTTCGATTTCTTTAACATAAAGGAAATTAGAAAAGTATGAGAGAGTATGTGAATAGGTATGAGGTTATCAAAAGAAACTAAGACGTTCGGTAAGGTTGATTTGGGTGATGACGAGGTGTTTACGTTTGTTGGAAGGTACAAATTTGAATTAAAATCAGCGACAAATGGTGTTGTCTTATTGTGGTAAGGGTACATGGGAGTTTAAAACATTTAAAGATGCTCTGTTAAACGTATGTGAAGGTTTAGGAAGAAAGATTAATGAGAGAAGAAGTGGATGGTGCACAAATGCAAGACAGGAGATGGTTGAGAGAGAGCAATTTTTTGGTGGAAGAAGAATGAATAAGAAAATCGTTAAGATCAAGTGATGGAATGTGTGGCAAGTAGATCATTGCATCATTTTGGTGCGGCTTGTCCTGAGAGGGGTCAGGGTCAATATAATAGTAGGAATGATGGAGTAGAGAATGTTGGAAGAGGCTTGAGAATAAGAGAGGATGTGAAAGAAGAGGAGAAACAAGAGGTTTTGGAGGAGGACGAGGAAGATGGATGACTGAAGAAACAAGAAGGGGTAATAGTATATACTTTAATGAAAGTGTGAGTGGAGAAGAGAAAGATGAATATAAGGAAATAAGTGCGATTGTAAATACTGGATGTTCAGTTTTTCAAAAAATGTGATTGCTGAAAAGTGACTAGGCAGAGTAATATGAAGTATGAGTAAGACGGTAACACAGGTGATAAAAGAACCCATGGAAGTTATAAATATGAATTATATCTTTGGGGATACTACTTACTAAAGTGTTAATATAATGAATATACCTTGTTGTATAAGAGGTAGGAGGTTTTTGTTAAGGACAGAGGTAATAAATGGGGATATACCGTGGTTAATAGGGTATGAATCATTGAAAGATTTAAATTTGAGGATAGGTCTTAAGTACAACGAGGTGAATATCGGTGATTTTGATGATATAACGGTTAAATGTAGAGTAAATAATAAAAGTCATCTAAAAATAAATCTAAGAGAAGGGGTTAGAAAGGACGCTTAGTGGATAAGGGACATCAAAGATATGTTTGAAAGAGAAGAGAAGATGATAGACGACAGATAGTTCATAAGTTACATTTACAGTTTGGGCATCCAAGGGAAGGGAAGGTTAGTGATGCTTATGGTGATGATATTATAAGCAATCAATGAAAAAGAATAAAAGATTGCATAGGTGAAGTTAGTGATGGGTGTGATGCTTGTGTCAAATTTAGAAAGACTCCTAGTAGGCCTATGGTGGGTTTTTCTTTAGCAAGGGACTTTAATGAGACTGTAACTTTGGACCTTGGTGAATTATAGGGTCAAAGGTTTCATGTTATTTATTATTCTTGTTATTGGATTTAGGTACCAGGTATTGTCAGGCGTGTTGGGCGAGGAGCAAAGAGCCTAAAGAAATTGTGGAAAAGGTGTTGGAAAAATGGATAAATGTATTTGGGGCGCCAGAAAGATTTGAGAGTGACAACGGTTTAGAGTTCCTGAATGAAAAAATGAAAGGTTTGTGTGAAAGGTTCAGTATGGTTTAATGGGCAACTGCTGCTGAGAGTCCGTGGAATAAGGGTCAATGTGAGAAAATGGTAGGGTTGTTGAAATATTCCATGAGAAAATGAAAGAGGAGGGTGCGAGTAGTCATGCGAGTTTAACATGGTCGGTGGCAGTGAAGAATAGTTTTCTAAACAGGATTGGGTGTTCCACTTTTTGAAAATTGATCTATTCCACATTCAGATAGTTTACCAGTTCCTACTCCACCTCAACATTATGAGCTTGAAGTAGAAAATAAAGACAGAAGAAGAACCCAACAAGCCTTCCACATCCCATGACCCAGATTTTGAGGCAAACGATGATACACCTCACCGACTGAGTCAAGCGGAATTGAGTGATCTCATTCGAGGTCTGACAGGGTCTCAAGGTACAGACAGCGTCTGAGGGATCTGCCTTTTTGAGAGGAAAACAACTGCCGTTTTGCTGCGACGTTACTGCCTGATGAAATGTTTGAAATCGTTCATGATCCAACTGGAATGAGACTATCGCCCATAGACTCCCTCCAAGCTTATTTGAAAGCCAACATTACGCAACTGTTTTCCCTCTATTCCTGTTGGTCATGCAGTTCTCATAGGAGACTTTATGCAAACATGACAACCCCCGACTCAATCAGAGGCAGGAGTACAGGTGGAAAATCTAGAGTGATTCCAAAGTCATCGCTGTACCTTAGGGATTGGTAAATGAGTACCGGCACCGCTAATTTTGCATGGATAGAGTACATTATTCCAAAGACCAACAAATTCCGAATTTAAATGAGAAAATGTCGTTATTGAGTCTGCCGCAACCCAAAGATCTTTCCGTCTTCGCAGGCGAAAGCCGGTAACATGAAAATTCTACGCTAAACCAGGGTACCGTGGCACCACACTCCTTAGATTATGATTTTTTGAAGGCATTTCTTTTAGCTGCCAAATTCAACCTGTGTAAGCGATCCCAGACATTTGATCGAGCCTGAGGGCAAAGAAATATTGCGCCTGCTGGAGTTCTTCTACATGATTCTAGGGCAAAACAAAGCGACACGATAACCTGCACCAGTTGGGTGGGTACTTTGAAAAATACCATCAACCAGGGATGCAACATGCCCCAGGTAATCCATTCACCCACCCCTACCATCTTAGTTGTGGAGCTGTTAGTGATGAACACTTGAGCAAAAGACCAACCGAATATTTCGTAATGGAAACAAAGATATTCGGACCGGTTTGGAAACGAAACTATGCTTTGCGGATTACTTGCAGGCCTGGTGTAGCGGGGATGCTCTAAAATCAATTCGCCAAGAGGTGTGCCAAAATGGTACCATACTAAAGCCAAAACATATGACTTCTTTCACACCGAACAACCTACTCAGGTATTCATCCATCAATTAAGAACAATAATTGTCACAACAAATGACAAAAATGTACTTTTCAATGTTATCGTTTTCTCTTAATCTGTTAAAATAACATATTTCCACCTATTTCATCATCACAGAAACTAGAGCTACCAAAGACATTTTAGTCGCCATCTAGGTTTTCCCACCACAAAAAACTAGTAAGATTACAAACAGCGCAAGGAAATATTCCAAAGTAATACATAACCTGGCACCACCAGAGGCACCAGATACTGATTGGCTGGCATTGTCTGATGAATGATTAGTGAATAATAATATACAGTACTTTGAGGCAAAGACAGAAAAAAAAATCAGGACAGATAAAATAATCGGTAATTGGTAAACAATTTTCTGATCGATACATCCCTATATATGTGTGTGTGTCCGCATGCGTGTGTGTGTGTGAGATGTCACGGTTGAAAAGTATTTTGACATATGAAGATGCGGATGAGGACTTTCACCTGTGATCAAATACACTTTTAAAAAAAATAATTAACATTTGAAAACTAAAATAAACTGTAAAATAAAAGAGAAATTAAAAGATATATTTGAATAAGCAAACGATTTATTTATAACGTTTAACTTATTATTTAATTAAATATAATAAGAGAAGCTTATTTAATTATAGTCGAGTAAAGATCTGTAATTACCAAGACCAAAGAAAGGAAGGCATCACTATATTTTGTATCCTTTGAACGTATTAATTAGGGCAAAGATATTCAGAAAAGTCCGAATGCGGATGCGGATATCGGAGATATCACAAGTGTGTATGGTTGAGTTTACGTAAAAGTTTGTATAAATATTTCGGCTTTGAAAAATTCGAGTAAAATGGGAAATAAGTTTGTTGGTATGTAAAAAGATGTTTCCTTCGAAGGAAAAACTTCTTTTTCAAAAAAAACATTTTTAAAAAAATTATTTTAATTTAGTAAATTTCCTTTATGAATGCATATACCCATATATATTTAAAATTATTTTTTATATATATATATATACCTTTATTAATTGATACCAAGATGAAACCCGAGACATTTACAAATCAATTAATGAACGACTACTACTACTACTACTAATAATAATAATAATAATAATAATAATAATAATAAATGAACTAATAGATAATAATAATAAATAATAATAATAATAATAATAATAATAATAATAATAATAATAAAAATTCAATTCTCAAAAATTTATTCAAGGTTATGAACCGAACATTTATAGGTTTTACAACTATATAAAGTGGATCCTACACTACCAAATACATCTATTTAAATGCAAAAAACTGTCCAATTGCTCTGCTGCTGAAACGCAAGCCTCCCAGAGTCCCTAACAAACACACAGTCCACCATACCAGTTCAGTTTAGCTAGCCAACACACTAGCCAAAACACACACCACACACAGCCACCAACACAAATGAAACAATGGGTTCCACCAGCCACACTAACAAACAAACCAAAGCACACAAAGTCTTGTCAACATACCAGGAACATCACCAGCCACACAATAATAATAAATAATAATAATAATAATAATAATAATAATAATAATAATAATAATAATAATAATAATAATAATAATAATAATAATAATAATAATTAATAAAACAATAATATTAATAATAATAAAAAATCTGCTTTAATAATAATAATAATAATAATAATAATAATAATAATAATAATAATAATAATAATAATAAATAATAAATAATAATAATAATCTTCGGACCTAACCCCACCCAGCAACACAATCATCATAGAAAAAGGAATAATGGAAACATCATACAATTATATATCCCTTTATAACATTCACTCTAATATCTTTGGTCATCATCCCTTGACTTTAATCACCATGTTGAGACATTTAGACATGCTGTGATTGAGTGTGCTGAAATACTCCCGCGACATGCCTGTCACTCCGAAGTTTGGTCAAGTCTGTGAGGCGTTTAAGTGAAGTCGGTTTGTGCTCAGTAAGCTTCTCTTTCATAAAGTTCCAGCGGTTCTCAATAGGGTTGAGGTGAGGCGAGTTAGAAAGCCAATCCAGAATGATATATTGTGATCAGCATGGAACTTCACTACTCAATACGGAACGTTAATATTGTGATCAGCATGGAGCTTTGCCACTTTCCTTGATTTGTGCTGTCATGCATAATTCTGGTGCATCCACGTGTCTTATAAATGTGGAGCATGTGATTATTGAAAACACTGATATAACGATCACCGTTCATCATTTGGTTTTTAGGAAGTAAAATTACCACTAAAACATCCCCACCCCATGATAGATCCACGGTGTAGGTTGAGTTGTATCGTCTGACACAAGAGGGTCGCCTCACCTTGACAGGATAGTTACGAAAGACTTGGAAGGTGCTTTCATCAGACCACATCACCTTCTCCCACTGCTGTGGTGTCCAAACTTTATTCCTTGGCAAAATTATGACGTTTCTTCCTCATGGTATCGGTGATTAGCGGCTTCTTAGCAACTGTTGGCTGGAAAGCTTTAGGTATTTTTAACGCGATGTTGTAAAATACGAACTGCGACGTTTTCCAGCAGCTTGAGGTGAAATTCTTTAGCAGTGAAGCTGTCAAACGAGGGTTCTTGGCAAATTCCCAATAAGTTGTCTGCTGACTTAGAAGTTTTCGGTGGACTACTAGAGATAGGTTTGCGGGACAGAACATCGTTGAGTGGAAGCCCACTAACTGCAGAAAGCAGGCGCATTACGGTATTTTTGTTCGAGAAGGAAGAACCAACAATATTAACACTTTGGTAAAAAAAAAAAAAAAAAAAAAAAAATAAACACTTTTGTAAAAAAAAAAAAAAAAAAAAAAAAAGAAAGAATACGGGCCACAACAAAGAAACGTAATGTAATTCTGGATAATAGAAGCCAGAGAAACAGTAAAACAACTTCATTTAATTACGCCCAGTGGGGCACTGGAGAGCTCAACTGCTTGCAAGAGTAAAGTCCACTCAGACAATATGCTAGATAACACCGGATAGAAAAATTTTACCGAAGACATAGCGTTAGAAACGCAAAAAATTATGGTACGTTTTTTTCCACGCAAATAGCACGGGTAGGTCCCATGGGTTTTGCGCTCTCTCTCTCTCTCTCTCTCTCTCTCTCTCTCTCTCTCTCTCCTCTTCTCTCTCTCTCTTCTCTCTCGTCTCCTCTCTTATCTCTCATCCTCCTTCTCTCTTTCTCTCTCAGATCTCTCCTATCATCCTTTTCTTTCTTCTCTTCTACTCGTGCTCTCTCTAGACTCTCTCTCTCTCTCTCTCTCTGCTCTCTTCTCCTCTCTCTTTGCTCTCCGGTCATCTCTCCTCTCTATCTCATTGTCTCTCTCTGCCTCTCTCATCTCTCTCTCTCTCTCTCTTCTCTTTCCGCTCTTCGTCTCTCTCTCGTCTCTCACCATCTCTGTCACCTCTCTCTCTCTCCTCTCCTCTCCTCCTCCTCTCCATCTTCTCTCCTCTCTCTCTGCTCCTCTCTCTCTCTCTCTGTCTCTCTCTTCTCAAAAAATAACTATATATATATTGTATATATACTATATATATACTTTATTGTTACTAGTTATTACTATAGTTATATATATATATATACTCTATACTATTATATGTTATACTATATAGTATATATATATATAATACTATATAATACTATAATAAATATTCCATTTAATGTATATATCATGTCGAGCTACATATCTTCTATATTATATATATATACTATATGGGGAAACTAAAGAAGTTACCCGCATGGTATTCTCCAAAAACTACACGACAGTTACAAGGAACGATAATCATATATGGATCTCAGCGTATGAAATTTGTGTTGGGAAAATGCAAAAAAAAAAATTCTACTGTTTTTTTTTTATTTTTTTTTTTAATATCCTCCAAAACTAGGATTGGTACCAGATTACTAATTAACATATTTTAGAATCAGCGTATGAAATATGTATTAAAAAAAGATTTTTTTTTTAACTAAAAGAATACCCCCAGGGTAACCGCCAACAGATGCCATAAGAGTGCGGGGTCTCTCGCCTCCTGGGGGAACGACGGGTAGGACTATTTCCCCCCTCCGGGGAGGGGTCTCCGGAACCCCCGCTCCTTTGTATTTGGGTGTCGCGGGGTTCCTTCGGCCCCTCCCCTACGGCGTATGGAAAACGTCCCCCCCTCTGTCCCACCCGTCGGCTCGAGCCCCCTAAAAGAATTTTATACGCTGATTCCATATATGTTATTAGTTTTCTTTCTTGTTTTCGTAGTTTTGGAGATATTAAAAAAAATAAAACAAATACCAGTTAAAAATTTCTTTTTTTGCATATTTCCATACAAATTTCATACGCTGCTTCATATATGTTACAGTTTTCTTGTACCTATTCTTAGTTTTCGAGTATATCATGCGATAATAAATAACAATACGTATCATATAGTATAACAATATATATAAATAAATACTTTTCGTTTCCTATAATTACAATTATACTCTAATAACTAATATTATAACTATACTAATATATAATAATATATACTTTATGTTTACTATTAAATTTATACTATATATTATTACATTTCATTTATTATAATAAAATATAATATATTATAGAATATTCGTCGTATATATATGATATAGTAGATATATGGTATATATATATATATACCGTAATATATATATATCGAGGATGGGGAGTCGCAAGAAAAAAATAACTCACTCCCAGACGTCGACTCCCAGAGGTCGATTTTTTACAACATAACCTACTCCCGCGTTCATCCGATTCCCTACGATTTAGCATAACAACTATTCGGCACTCCCGGACTCTCCGACTTCCCAAGTGGAAAATAGAGAGAATACGTCGATTATTTTTCCTAAAATCATACGAACTTTTATTTTCATCGTTATATGCGTAAATAATTCACATCTGCGCCAAAAAAAAAGAAAGAGACATTTCAATGAACCCCACGAGCTTTCGATAAATTATGAATTAATCAATCCTAATACAATACTAAATATTAATATATAACACTTTTTAACGATAATAACAATTTATATTACGAGTAGCTAGGCGCCTATGTACCCCGGCCCACGTAAACTTGTATTGACAAAAAAAAACTTACCAATATGCTATAATTTCTTAAAAATAGTCACCAATTAATAATAGTAATATTTGTAATAATAATAATAGATACTATATTAATAATGAATAATAATAATAATTTAGAATAATATAATGATATTATGTAACAATAATTAATAATATACAATTAACTAATAATTTAATAGCTAGAATAACAATAATTTACTGAAATCTAATAAATTAATAATAACTTTATTTATTCATTATTTGTATTATTATTAAGTATATTATTATTATATTATTATTATATTATTTTATTATTATTATTATCTTATTATTATTATTATTATTATTATTAATAATTGTAATATAATTAGTGTAACTATATTAATAAAAAAAAAAAACTAAAAAGGACTCAGCTGTAAAATACAAAAAAAAAAAGAACAACAAAAAACCAAAGATCTAAAAAACAAAAAAACAAAAAAAAAAAAAAAAAAAAAAAAAAAAAAAAAAAAAAAAAAAAAAAAAAAAAAAAAAAAAAAAATGATACATAGAAAAAAAATCATCAAAATACAAATGAAAAAAAAAAAACAAAAAAAAAAAAAAAAAATTAATAATAATAATCAAATTAATAATAATACCTTAGTAATAATATATGTTCAATTCAATAATAATAATAATAATAATAATAATAATATTAATAATATAATAATAATAATAATAATTACATACATATACTTATATATAAATTATAATAATATATCATATAAGTACATTAATAATAATAAATAACTTATTATTATCTATATTCATTATATTATTGATTAATTTATTATTATTAGTTATTATTATTAATTATTATATTATAATTATGCATATATTATTATTATTACTTATATTATTAATTATTATTTTATTATTATATAATTATTATTTATTATTATTATTATATTTATTTTATTATTAGAATAAGCAATAATAATAAAAATTATAGATAAATAATAATAAATAATAATAATAATATAATATATAATAGTTACTGAATAGCAAGAAAATAACACAAAACTGAAAGTAATTATAATAATGCTATTTTTTTTCTAATTTAAAATTATTAGATAATTATTATTTATTATTTATATTACTTATTATACATGATTATCTATCTATTATTATGATTCATTATTATTACTTTCATTATTATTATTATTATTAATATATATTATATTATATTATATTTATTATTATTATATTATTATTATTATTATTATTATTATTATTTATTATTTTATTAATATATTAATATTAATAGATTATTTACTTTTGCATTTATTTATAATTTATTACTCTCTCCTTTATATATAATTCTATGATATAATTATAATTATTAGTGAATATGATGATGCATGATGCTTTCGGGAGGCTGACTATATATCTATATATATATATATATACTTATATTATATATATATATATATAAATAACTATATATATACTATTAATAATAAACATTAATATTAATATTACATATATTATCTTATAAGTATATACTATATATATTTCTAGGCAACAGCGTGTAATCATTTAAAACCACAATATAATTCATATCCATATTTCTCCCACAAATACCTACTAACAGCCACCTGGAACAAGGAATATAAACATCTGCTGGACACTCGCTGGTCCAATATCTTAGTGCGGAAAAGTGTATAAAAAAACCTATATATATATAATCTCAAAACATTACAATAAGCACAGCGACAAAGAGGATTACATTTTTGGAAATCCTGGGTTAAAATTTAACATAGGAAAAACATGTTAAAAAAAAAAAAATTTTTTGTTAATAATTATACGATTCTGACGTACAATGATTGATTAGATAGTCCATTTATCAGACCCTTTTTCTATTTGGCTCTTAGACTCTTTACAAATCAATATAGGACTTTTCAGATTAACTTTTTGTCCTTTTTTTTTTTACTAAAGAATTACCCCAAGGGTATACCGCACACTGTCTCTCCAATGGCCGAGGCGCGCTCAGGTCTCTCGGCCTTCGCGTGGGAACAACTACGTAGATGAGGACTAATTCCCCTCTCCGGGGAGGGGGTACTCCGGAACCCCCGCTCTTTGGTATTTGGTATTCGCGGGGGTTTCCTCCGCCCCTTCCCCTACGGGGTATGGAAAATATCCCCCCCTGTGTCCCCGTCGGCTCGACCCCCTACCATTGCCGTGCTAATTACCTTACAGAATAATATATTGTATACTATGCCCAGCACCCCCCACAAAAAAAAATAAGCATTTTTTGTTAATTTTTTTTTTCCATTTTCCTACCAAATTTTACCGAAAGGATTGCCAAAACGTGTATTTCATTGCCTGTAGCTTTTGTTAGTTTTCGAGATATTGAATGTTTTTCTTTTTTTTTACCCAGTTTTCCCTCCTCAGGATAAAAGTTTATTTGCCAGGATTCCAGGCAATTATTCCCTTTTTGCTTTTGGAGTTGGCTGTAGTGTAGTTTTTTGCAGATGACGGATTGTGGCTCTTCGTTACGAGCGGCATATAGTATATAAATTATATGAGGTACTATTACTCTGATATATATATAAAATCTTATATATATATATATATATATATATATATAATGTTATAATACGCTGTATTTAGGATATAAATCATGGTGTATATAGTATAGCGTGTAGCTATATACCTTGATTATAGTAATAATTATATTATAGTATATATACATATTATAATAATATTATCTACCACAATCTCTTCATAAATTGCTGTTACTTACTTATTGCCCAGCGGAACGGGAGCTTGATCAAAAAAAATTTGTGTTTCTGCAGGTAGCATCTATGATACATGAATAGATGTTTCGGCTTCCACTTCAATGAATCTTTTTTTTTTTTTTTATTTTTTTTACCTGTTCTAGGGGCTAAACGTTTGATTAGGTTAGGTTAAGTTAGGGTTAGGTTAGGTCAGGTCAGGGAAAAAAAATTTCATCTTCGACCCATTAAAACATCTATTTTATGTATCTAGAGGCTAACATGTGAAAATTTTTTTTGCATCGAGTTCCCGTTCTGTATGGGCGCTTAAGTAACTTTTTACCATATATATTATATATTATTATATATAATATGAATATATATATTAAATAATAATATATATATATAATCTATTATAAAATCTCATATTAGTGTGTATATATAAATATATATAACTGATATATATACACAGTCCGCCCACTTGGGCGGTGTTAGACTTGGACCACTATTAGGTATAACTTCGTCTCCCGACCTTCCCCTAAGCACTTTTTTGAAAAAAAAATTTTTTTGTAAATCACGGCCCTATAGTCCGTCATAAGCACACAAAAAAAATAATAATGTTATTCTAATAATAAAAGTTTTATTAATAAGTTTTGGGAATAAACGCCCGAGTCAGCCGACGACGTCTGGAGGGTGAAGCGGTGTACCGTACCGATTTGAGGGTGAACCCCTCGGTAACCACATCGTTTCTCTAAATTCCATTCTTTACGTAGTCACGATGTACAATTTATATTCTCTAATTTTTACCTTAAATAATAATCCTATTATCATGATTAAAATTCGCTAACATAAGTAATAAAAATGTCATAATGATAAATAAACAATAATGATATATAAAATAAGGTGGTCCGATGTCACCCTCTCCGCTCAAAAATTTCGACACTTTTTTGAATTCATATCATTTTTTTTATTCAAATCTTCATTTTTTTTTAAAATTTATTCACCTTAATACTTATCAAGTACTAACTTTTTTATCTCCTATTTAACATTTAATTTAATACGTCTAATTAACAAAATTGTCAAATAATAATACGCTTAAATTACGAACAAACACAATAGGTGGTCCGAGCCACCCCTCCTTCATCATTTTTTACGGCGGGGTGAATCGACCAAGTAGCGCCTCCGTTTTTGCCACTAATACTTGCTTGGATCTGAAATATTCTATCTTTCGCCAGTTTAAATCTAAACTACTCGAGTGTATCCACTGAAAAAACAATTAAAATCATCCAAAATTTTTCATTTTATAACGAGGTTTTTAAAAAAACTCACATCTTTTCAAAAAGTGAAAATTTCGAAATATTTTTGTACCCTAATTTCTAACATTTTTTTAAAAATATAAAAACTTTCCATTGGGAGTCGATATGATCTAATTAAAACTTGTAGTACTACCGCGTGGCCATAAAATGTGTGAATTTATTTTTTATTACTATTATTAATTATTATTTTTATTTTATTTAGCGTGGACCGAATCACCCCTCCTAAAGAGGGCGGGCCTTTGTGTCACCCCCGCCCGACGCTATTATATTATAGATATATATATATATATACTATCTATACATTAAGTATATGTTGTAGTTATATATAAGTCTATATAACGTACTAATCTAATAATGTATATATCTATATATATATATATATTATACTACTATATATACTTATATCCAATATTTAAGTGTTAACAACCCGCATAATAATAATAATAAAGGAAACCTAAAAAGCCATTTGTTAACTCATATTAGCTATAATATTAATTTATATATAAGCACCTTAATATATATATATACTCATTTTTCTACGTATAATATACGTTATTACACTTACGTGTGAGAATCAATCTATATATACCATACACTACATATCCTTGACTTATGTGGTGGTGGTATGACTCTCACTTCTGATCTTTTATAGAGCGTGTTGATCTAACCGCGGCCAGTCCTTTTCAGTACTATCTCATTGACTTTATGTTTAAAGCCGACACTCTGTCACAGTCGGTGCGATTCTTCATCCACTTATCTCAAAAACTAACATAAACCTATACAGAGTGCGCGGCAAATGAATAATATACATACATATCCACTTATAGACACAAAATTTTCTATGCCTGCACGCCGCACAAATAGCCTGTGTGTATAACACAAAAAAAAGAAAATTAAAACAAAAAATAATATCATATATTCTCAAATAAAAAAACTACAAATAGCTCACCAGTCAAAAGGAATAACATTTTTTGGAATCCCTTGAGTACATGTTTTTGAGTCTAGCCACTCTCTCGGTTACAAAAGAAATAATAATAACTTTTTCGTATCTCTCTCTCGCTTTCTTTGTAGAGCAGACAACCCCATGTCGTACCTCACCTCTCCCCTTATCCGTCTCTATACTAATATACTGATATATTCAAGATTATTTCAAAATACCTTACAATATAGGTCTATATTCACTCTCTCACTATGCTGTATATATATATAGCTCCCTCCGCGACCAGTTAATCTTACCTATACCCTCTCGACCTATCTATTTTATTTACCATGTATCAATGCCTTAGTAAATATACGTCATAATGTTAGTTATATACTACTATCACTTGTATTTTCACCATCTCCTATTCCGGTTACGATCCATGTACGACCCTATATCAGCCGGTTAATCACCCTATGGGCTCCCTCTCACGGCACATGTAGGGGTCTCGGAGTCGACGGGGACCACCGGGGGACGTTTCCATCCCCGTAGGGGAGGGGCGGATAGGCAACCCCCGCGATACCCAAATACCAAAGGCGGGGGTTCCGAGAGACCCGTTCCCCGGAGGGGGGACATTAGTCCTACGCCGTAGTCCCGAAGGGCGAAGGTAGACCCCGACTCCCTTGCCACGGTGAGGTGAGTACTCCACTCTCTGGGGATATTCTTTAGTAAAAAAAAAAAAGAAGAAAGATTTAATAGAAAGTCCTATTTATTACACGTAGTAACCCAATAAAGGTCTGTAAAAGGCTATTCTAATCAAATTACATAATTATTAACACAATAAATTTTTTTCCTTTTTTTTTTTCTTTTTACATTTTCTCTATCTAAAATCTTACCCAGGTCCAAAAAATTCCTTTTCGCTGTCGCTAATTTATGCTTCTCTCTCTGCATCATTTACTATATATTTTTATTTTTTTTCTTTTTTAACCTCTTTATCTTTTTTTATTACATTTATTCCAGCGTGCCGACTAAATTTTGGCACCAGCATTCCAGCAATGTATTCCCTTTCCGCCCTGTAGCTATTGTAGTTTTTGAGATATGAGTGTTGCTTTAAACCAAATTTCACTTTTCTATATTATTTCTTCTGCTACCTAAATTTTTGCAGCTTCAATTTATCATAAATTTTCTCTCTACCTCGAACACGTTATGTCCTCTCCTTATTATAACTTTAATATTACTACAGCTCCAAATACCAGTGTGTGGTGAGCTATTATACTCATACACTCTCCAATATATTTACTAATCCGGTTGAATGATACTTGGTCGATTTATACTCACTACCTAGGAATCGATGCTTATGCAGCACTCTTGCTCTCGCGGGCACACAAGTCAAACCGTGGGTGTTCTCCTTTTATATTGTTTTTTTCTATATTTCCTAAAACTCATATGTGCAGGAACTAATAACGATAATTTAGAATCAGCGAGATGACATATCGTATGAAAAATAGATCTTTTTTTTTGTCCTAACTAAAAGAAGTACTCCCCTAGGCGGAACCGCATAAGGCAAAGATGTTCCGGCGGTCTCTCGGCCTCCTGGGGGACGACGCGGTTAGGACTATTTCCCCTCCCTCCGGGGTAGGTGGTGCTCCGGAACCCCCGCCTCTTATTGGGTGTTGGATGTCGCGTTGGCGGTGTATCCTCTCCACCTCATATTGAGTGGTCGATGGTCAGTGACTCCCCTCACCCTCCCCTGTTTAGCCTCAGCGCTCGGCTCTCCACTAAACTACTCTCTCTCTCTACGCATATACACATGATTATGATTTTTATTTTCTTACCTATCGTTAGTTTTAAGATATAAAAAAAAATTAAAAAAAAAAAAATTTTTTTTTTTCATGTCCAACAAGCACGCTGACCTTACATGCTATGTTATCAGTTTCTGACCATATTTAGCTTTCGAGGATATCATGCGAGGGTAACTTCTGAGTTTGGCCCTATATATATAATTATACCTATATTATAATATATATATATATATATATAATACCGTATATACTAATATATATTATAATATTATATATATAGATATATATCTCATATTAATTATTAGTAGTCTATACATTTTTGGATATATATACATATATAGAGAGAGGAGAGAAGAGAGAGAGGAGATAGAGCAGAGTAGATGGATGAGGAGCACCGAGTGCGCGACAAAGTGCTGGGATTCGCCACAATACATAATATAGAGTTTATATACTACTCCCTACTCACTTAATATACTCTTCTACTAATATTATATATCTACTGCTATCTTACTATTATCTCTATACGCAACATCCCCTCCCTCGTCCCCTCAGCTATACCTCGACCGCCCTTCATACTATATGCTTTCACCGTATTATATATATATTATATATCTATATTATATAAGTATATTGATACTAGTTATATAATTCTTATACTACCTATACATTATATATAACCTGGCTAATACTTGCCTCGCAATAGTTCGAGTATACACCATAACTCTCTTCTCTCGACTCTCATACAATAGAGCGTTTTGCTGGGAAACTGATGTCAATATACTTAATTTTCTATCAAACTGACACTCCTCCTCCAATCGTAATATATATATACAACTAGCTTTATCTGAGATATATAGATTCATCTAAGACTATATATAATCATATACACATATGGCGCGCTTTACCTGACTCTCAAAAGTATCACTCTCGTCGTCATGGATTAAGAATACACACTATATTATGAAGAATGCGCTGACACACACAACGCTCAGACACACACATTCTTCTCGTAACAAGTAATCTGTGTGGGTAACATGCCGTTTGCTCTTTTGCTCTCTTTACTCTTAACTAAATTGGTGTGGACTTCCATCATATTCTTTAAAATCAGTTATGAACTAACTACTTTGACTATTTAAATTTCTCTCTCCGATGGTATAATAGTCACGCTCGCTGCTTGATCAACTTCAGTTAGAATGCACAATTCAACACAAGTTAGTGCAAGTACACTTTTCCATTTTGTATACCAGTTTAACCTTATTTTATAACCAGTACTAAAATAAACAACTTAAATTTGCTTCAAACAAATTGTCATAAATAAAAAAAAAAATGATACGTACTTTGCTAATAATTCATTCAATAAGTTTTGCCATAAATTTTTGTGTTGATAAAGTTATACACAATGTTTTGGGAGTTCGAGGAGTACTTTTTTTTACTCGATCGCCCGACCTACCGACTTCCCAACTTTTGTGCCGAAATCGACTCCCGACTCCGACTCCGACTCCTTACCCCTTTGAAAATGCCTCCGGACTCCCGACTCGCCGCCCCACTCCCCCGACCCTCATTCCCCATTCCCCTCACGCTTTTATTTATTCCCTCTTATGATACTGCTATTACACTATTATTCAATCTCTTTTTCGTAGCTATATATATTGACAGCAACTGTACGATATGCTCCCTACTACTACTCGGCACATCAGCTCACTATTCCCTCTCCTCGACACTGTATATCTCTATCCTCTCATTATTGACATCCTCACTAAATTGGTATTATATATATATATATATAGTGACTATATAATTAGTAATTCTTTATATATATATACTATTTATATATTATATATTACTACTCCTCTCCACTCCCCCAGCAGTATCCCTCCTCCTAGGTAACAAGTTACTTATACCGCCACAGACTTCGGTACGCTGGACGTAGCATAATTTTTCCCGACCTGGACCTTGTATATACATAAATAGAAGTAGGGTCGAAATGAAAAAAAAAAAGAAAGAAAAGAAAAATACCGTGGAAACACAATCATACTCAAAAAAACGTACCAATAGTAAGGCGAAAAGGAATGACAGGTGTGTGTTGGAATCCTTGGCTAATTTTAGCTAAGGAAAGTAATTATGATATACCCCTAGATACTCAGGCTCGTATTAGACCGCACGATCGGGCTATGATGCGGTGTCTCTCGGCCTTCCCTTCGGCTGGAACTAACGCTGGATTATGGGACTTTTCCCTACCCTCCGGGTGGCATGTGGTTCTCCGAAACCCCGCTCTTTGGTATTTGGGGCTTGGTCGCGGGAGGTTTCTCTCCAGTGCCCTCTTCCTTCATCCTACGGGTGTGAATACGTCCCTCCGCCCCTGAGATAGTTCACCCCGTCGGCTCGAGCCCCCTCTACATTGCCATTTTTAGCTTTTTCCAAATATATAAATATAATTTCGCCCCTAGAACTCTTGAGTAAAAAAAATAACACAAAAAATAAAAAAAAACGAAAAAAAATTTCTTTCGACTGCTGATTAGAACGAGATACTATTTTACTGTACTCATAGGATGCTACCCTGTGGAAAAAAACTCCTTTTGATCCTCTGCAAGCTCCCGTCTCCCCCGTGTGGGCGATTGTAATTATAACCTCCATTAGATCTAATATATATTCAAACTTCTATACTTACTATTATATATATATTATATATATATCTTTAGCATTTATATATACTCATAGTACTCCCTCTCTATATATAGTATATTATTACGAACTATAATAACATACTATATATATATTATCTATTAATATGAACTATGATATATGTATACTATAATACTAGTATAATATATTTAGTGTATATATATATATATACCTTATACTCGCATAGCTATATACTATATTTCATATAGTTGTCATTAGAGATGTATCAATAGTAGGCGAAACAATCTTCATCATCTATGACTCATATCTCAAAACTACAATTAGTTACAGGAAAAAGGGATACATTGTTGGAATCCTGGCCAAATTTTATTGCGGAAACTGTAAAAAAAAAAAAAAAAAAAAAAAAAGAAGGAAAAAAAAAAAAAAATCCATGTATCTCAAAAAACTTTAACTAATACCTACAGCGACTAAGGGAGATACATTGATGGTACATCCTTGTAAAATTTATAGTTTAGGAAATGTAAAAAAATAAATAATAAATTAAAAGAGTGAAATAATAATTTATTATTTTTTTTTGATTTAGCGTGGCGCCTCAAACAAATAATAGTACTATATTATTTGTAACGGTATTAACACTCGGGCAATTGATGCGTGGAGCTTGCGAGCGGACGGGAGAGACAGGGGGGACGTTTCCAACCCCGTAGGGGGGGCGGATGGAACCCCCCGCGGACACCCAATACCACAAGAGCGGGGTTCCGGGAGACGCGTCCGCAGGAGGGAATTAGTCCATACCGTAGTTCCCGGAAGGCCGAGATACCCCGACTCCGTGCATCGGTGCCGTATACCCTTTGGTGTTTCTTTAAAGAAAAAAAAAGGCAAAATTTAATTAGAAAGTCTATTTATTTTAACGAGTTACCAATAAAAGGTCTCTTTATTGGTATGATTATCAATATTACTATAATTATTAATTACCAATAATATTTTTTATTTTTAACATATTCTCTTAAAAACCAGGATTCCAAAAATGTAATCGCTTGTAGCTATTGTAGTTTTGAGATTTTTTTTTTTTTTTTTTTTTTTTTTTTTTTTTTTTTTTTTTTTTTTTTACATGATTTCCGCCCTCTAAAATTGTTTGACCCTGCATTCCAGCAATGTATCCCTTTTCCCTGTAGCTATTGTAGTTTTTTGAGATATGGATCTGACTCGAATAGTTGTCCGTTCTGCTAAAACAATTATCATCGCAGTATATATGTGATAACTCTACTAATTCTCTCTATAAAAACTACTCCAACTCATATGACTCTAACTAAAGTACGTATATACATATAACGTCTTCTGCCTCTCTCCTCCTCTCTCCCGCGTCCGTATTACTTACTCATATGACTATCACTTTTCCCTATCTATTACTTTATCGTTATATACACGTATTCTCCTCGTATATTATACTATTACCTTACTTATATATTAATATATAGTTTATGTACTATATATTTAATATTATATAAACATATACTATATGTGTGTGTGTATTTGTGTAGGTGTGTAGGTGTGTGTGTGTGTGAAGAGAAGCCTAACCGGATCTCTCCCCAAAGAGGTAGAATTTTACCACGCCAGAAATAGTCTTCCCCGTCGACGAGTACTTTTAGGATCTTTAAAACAAGAGAAGAAAATGGTGGGGAAGGGTTTGAGGGAAAGACAAAAGCGGGCCCCTAAGAGTGAAGATAGGGGAGGGCGTAGAGATAGGGGTGTGTGAGAGAGAAAAAGCGAACAGGTGAGAGGTGAGGTAGGGAAGGGAGAGGGGCGGAAATAAATATTTAGGGGAGGGGAGAGGAGTATTAAAAATTAAATGTATAAAGACATAATCTCTCTGACCTTCCAAATATTCTTCATAATAATAATAAATAATATAGTAAAACTAATAAAAAAAATAAGTCTTGTAGAAACCTATCTATACTAACTACACACACACATCATACCACACACTAACACACTCACAGCTACACTACACCTACCGACATTTAATATATATATATATATACGTATATATATATATTATATTATTATACACCTCATTATACATATACTTTACCATATAGATTATATACAGAGGTTGAGGTGTGTACCTTAACGTGAGTGGAGTGGGTGAGTGGCTCAGATCCATACTTTCACTACCTCTATACCTATTCATTACGTACTTTATCTCACCAGTGTGACCAGCAACAACTATGTAACCTCACTCTCTCTCCATCACCTACGACCTTACACTGGAACCCGCACTTCTCTATCAGTTATATTACTCTCTCTCTAGCCTCATCCTACACTCCTCAGTGTGTGTGTCATCGATCTGCATCTATCCTGACATCCTATATTAAACTTCATATATTGCACGCACCTTATATCACCTACCCGTGCACCACTCCGTGCATTACTAATATATATATATCACTCTACCCGCCTCCATGCTCATATTACAGCCGCATACCCTTACCTAAGACGGCTCTGTGTGTGTCTTATATCGTACAGTCCTCTATGCCCCTCCTCCAGCCATCTTATCTGTAATACTCTTTACCTCAATACACCTCTCCGTCACTTACTCAAATATATATACCTATCCCATACTATCTCCAAACCAAAAACAACTAATAATATAGTGGTGTTTGTGTGATGGTATACTACTACTTACTCATAACAGTATACTCTATATAAATAATATATAATACTAACTCATACACACTCTCTCCTCCCTAGACTATCGTCAATACCCCCGTATACTCTGTTTATCTAGCACTTGAACTATATATTATATCGCTCACCTAACTCATATCTCTGCTCGCACTCTAACCTTAATATATAATAATTCAGTGGATACATAATATACGTATAATGACAGTATAATATAGTTATATATTATATATAAATATATATAACTATATATATAATATATATATATTATATATGTATATACTTAATATATATATATAAAATATATATATTAATATATTATATATATTAATATTAAATTAATATTAATATTATCAAATATATATTATATATTATTATTATATATAATTATATAATAGTATATATATATATTTATTATATATATATATATATATATATACTATATATATAGAGTAGATATTATATATATATGGTACCTACTACCTTTCTAAACTTAAGAAGTCTGGAAGAACGACCTGATACATCTATGCCAACTATGATAATCGAAGTTTGCCTCTGTCCCTGGGAAGATGCTCGCCGGAGAGCACCTCCAGGAGCGAGATGAGGTTGCTGCCCATCGCGAGATCTTCAAAATAGATCTCGAATTACTTGTATATATCCGACAATGTATACTACTGTTAATATATATTATTATATATAATATTATATTTAATATAATATATAGATCTATATATATATTAATATATTATAAAATATATATATATATTACTATCTATTATATATTATTATATATACTACTATTATATATATTAATATATATATATATAGTAATATTTATAATTTTAATATATATATATATATATTAATTACCCCTAGATAAAGGGTATGGATCCTATGGCATGAAATATTTTAACAATATTTGGAATTATCAATTAATAAGAAACACATCCCAACAGTCCAACATGTTCCGTGGGAGGAATGTGGTTAAAGACCACACGTCGCCTTATCATGCAAGAACCGGTCTCGAATTCGGTACCACTTGCAATCAAAGTTAGCTTTTATAAACGATAATGATAATAATAATAATAATAATAATAATATAATATAATAATATAATATATACATAATAATAATAATAATAATAATAATTAATAATAATTAATAATAATAATAACAATAACAATAACAATAACAACAATAATAATAATAATAATAATAATAATAATAATAATAATAATAATAATAATAATAATAATAATAATAATGACTGAGGATACAAATTTTTAAGTGGGACTTAATCAGTATAAAAAAAAATCAGTGCAAGTGTTATAAATAATTTACCAAGACATACATACTATTACTATGTTTTAACTATTTTACTATATTTGAGATTCACATGCAAGTAAATAAATAGAAACTTTGACTAATTTTAACATTGCTCCTATACTTTATTTTATAGATAAAAAGTTTCAGGAGTTAAGCTACATACAGCACAGGAACAGAAAGCAGTATAACAGCAGTTCACCGACGTGCAGAACTAGAAAACAAGCTTATGAGTAAGCTTTCTAACTGCCATGGTGTTGAGTTATACCCTATTAATGCTGTACAAAATTTAACCGGAAAAAAGTTTTCCTCTCTTCTCAATTTTCCAAGTTATACTCTCAATGAACAGGGCACAGAGTTTACACGGTTAAATTATGTTAAGATAACTATTATTGAAACGTTAGTAGATTAATTTAATTTTAATAATCATAGGAAAAATTTATCGGAAACTTTTTGTAATAATTAAAGCATTTATTTCAAAATATAACTTAAAAGTTTAAATAGTAATTCAGATATTTTAGGCCCTAACAAAGCAAGAACATTTTTCACGGAAAAACTAATTTTTGGGAAATAGCTTTAAAAAAAAAAAAATGAGCTTCCTAGTTTTCAAGTTATTTTTTTTTTTCATTTCCGTTCCCGCTGACAGAATTTTGGATTTGCGTACATAAATTGTGGACATTTCAAACGCCGTCAGAATAAGGTATTGTCGCATGCTCGAGCTGAAGAACTTCAGTGAATATCACTTGTGTCACGCATGCATTTCTCCTCATTGAATAAAAGAAAGCCGTTTTCTTTCCGTTCGCACTACTCGTATTTCCTATTTGACCTTTTTACACAAGTGAAGGATTTTCCAAAAATATGCTTAAATTTTAGACTTTTCAGTCAGCTGATTCCTATTCAATTTGGTAGTTGATTTCCCAAAATATTCAGTTGATCAAGATCATTTATATATATTTTTTTATAAGAGAATTATAAGTAACCGAAACATAATAATAATGAAGTCAATTTGTTTTCTAATTGGCTTAATTATATTATTATACCTGTGTAGCCTACGAGTAGGGCAGGGCCATTATATTTAAATCGCTAAAAAATTAATTTATAGATAATTTTGAAAACCACAATTTAGAAGGGATAAAGCACATTAATTATTTATAAAATGTAAAAATTTCATATAAAACGACACATAAACGTCTAGATACAAATGGCAGCAACAAAAATGGGTTTGTTTACTTCTTAAATTTTAGCTGTTTCTAGGAACATGCTAAAATTTAAATCAAGTTTTTACGTTGGGAAATCATTTTTGCTCCAAAATTAACGCCATTTTTCATCTAAATTTTTAGAAACACTAAAACCTAACGAAGAAGTAGACGAAAAGAAAACAGCTTTAGAACCTCCAGCAAGACCCGTGCAACAAATTAAAAATTAGCAAACACAGGTCGAAAACAAAAACAATGGATTTGAGCAAAACATGGAATATTCATAACGTTTGATGACAAACGTTCAAATAAGCCTTTAAGAAGAATATCTCAAAGATATGTCGAAAAATTTCGCATTCATTAATTCATAAAAACTAACGAAAGACCATTCCACACATTTCTAAAGCACTAAATCAGTTATTACTGAGTTAATGGAATTCACGTACAACGCCTTACACACAATCGTGGTACCACCTATTTATAATTTTAAACTAATTTATAATTTTAAACTATCTATGTGATTTTAAAAGTT
>JABUQX010134481.1:0-2500 GCA_015478945.1 Trachelipus rathkii | reverse complement strand
ATTTAACAGAACTGATTTATGGTTTTCCCCCCTTAGGAACTACGGGGAGACTTGGTTACGCTTGGACATATCCAAAGCATTCGGACCGGGTATGGCAGTATGTCACTGCTCTACAAGCCCTCCTCTTTTTAGGGTTTCCTTCTTTGGTTACTTATGTCTAGCTTTCTTTCTAATTGCGCTCAATATCGGCTAGTGTTGATGGGGCGACTTCTTCTTCTTTTTCAGTCAATAGTTCCTCAGGGTTCTGTCTTGTCTCCTACTTTATTCCTGCTTTTCATTAATGATCTCACCTGCACATCTAACTCTATCCACTTATATGACGATGACTAGATCCTTCATTCATCAACTCATTTCAATTCTGCTCCCTCTTTTACTTCTAGAATTGCCCTCGTCTTACCCTTTCCTGATTCACTCTCGCTGATCTTTGATAATTTCAGGGTGGGTCGTCTCAACCTTGTGAAATTCAGCGTTCTAAAAACCCAACTTCTAAGGCACTTCCTCTCTAGGACACCTAATTCCTATCTCTTTCGACGGTTCTCTCGTCTCTCCTGTTGACAATATAAACATCCTTGGCCTTAAAAAAATGTTTTGGAAACCTCACATCACAATGGTTGCTAGGGTGGCCTCAAGGAAACTGGGAATTCTGTTTAAACTGCGAGACTTTTTTTCCTCTTCTCAGTTACTCCAGCTATAAAAGGGTTTCATCCGCATTTTTATGGAGTACTGCTCTCATATCTGGGGATGGTTCTGGTTTCATCCGGCTTTTGGATAGGGTAGAGTCAAAGGCCAAAAGGCTTATAAACTATCTTGTACTTTCTAGTTCACTTGACCCTAAATCTTTGCGGCGCGATGTTGGTGCTTTATCTCTTTTCTATAGGTACAGTAGCGGCAAGTGCTCGAGGGAACCTTTACTCGCGTACCACCACCTTTACGACACCCTCGTAGCACAAAGGGTGATGTGTCGGCACATGAGTTTTGTGTTGATATTAGTAACTCCAGGCTAGTTCGCTGAGGTGCTTCCTTCTTTCCTGCCATCTCTGTTCTGTGGAATTCTCTTCCATCTCCTGTGTTTCCTACTCAATTTAATCTCCCTCACTTTAAAGCCTGAACCTGTGCTCATCTGCGTAATTTGCGGTGACAACTGTAAAAAAATAAAATAAATAAAAGGTTCTAATAAGGAATTTATTAAACTAGCTGAAACCCCACAAGAATGGCATCTCCGACGGTGAACCACTTCTAGAATGCATTTAAATAGCATAACCGAGGAGCTTGCTCGCGTGACAAAAAAAAAAGATTCACAGAAGTGGAAGCCGCCTTATCAGCAACCTTGGCAAATAAGTGGACTGGATATGACGATGGTGGCTTTCTTCTGTGCCAAATAAACCTCATCGGGAAGATGAAGAGGTTTGGATATGTTAGACTTTGATAAGTTCATGGTCAAAATTGCATTGACATCTCATTCACCTTCAAAGGAATCACACCAAAGAACCCCATCGAAAAAAACTGAAGAGACAGTCATCGAGGAGCAAAGATAATTCAAATTTGCAATCTGTGAAAGAGGAGATGAGGCTCTACGAAAACATACAGATGCTGCTGAAGAGAATCCTTTCACATGTGGTGGCATGAAAATGGGCCAAGGTTTCTATTATTATCAGTGCTTGCAAACAAATATTTATCACCCTCCCTCATCAGCCGAGAGCGAGCGTATTTTAGTGTAGGTGGAATGTAAACACCCAAAAGGAACCGGCTCTCGCCAGATACTAGTGAAAGCTTAAGGTTTTTGCATCACAATTTAAGAATTTTTGAATTTGAGTATTGAATGTTATCTAAATTTATCTTAAAGGAGTATATTATTATTATTATTATGTCTGTTTGAGTACAGCGTTTTTTTATTTTGCCCTTTCAGATGATCACTTTGTGGTTTCTTTTATTATTTTTATTCTATAATAGCTAGTTAAAGAATCTTCTTTGTAAATTGTAATCATGTTAAAATATAAGAGCTAGTAGCTAAGCTTTGTTAATACTTACTGGAAATGGAAATGGATATTTGAATAAACACAAACATAAAAAGTTATTAATATTACATTTGCATTTATTATTTATTCCATAAAGATACTATTTTAATTTATAAAATAAATATACTTGGGCATTACCAAATACGAAAAATGACTAAGTATTAAAGTTGTACAATGTGTCAGAATGTAATCCTGGGTTGCCTAGTAGTACACAAATGTTCTATCTTATTACTGTGTATTTATTATATTACTTAAAGTATGGTATCAGTATCGGCACCTAAAAAATAGAGTATCGGTAGTATCTGTATCGGCCTCTTTTCTGGTATCGGTACATCCCTAATATATATATATATATATATATATATATATATATATATATATATATATATATATATATATATATATATATATATATTGAAGCTGGGTGCTTAGGACCGCTTCTTTAAGGTTGATTGAGAAGTTAATGTGCTTACAAGTTTTATTTT
>JABUQX010134480.1:0-26265 GCA_015478945.1 Trachelipus rathkii | reverse complement strand
TTATATAAATTTATATAATATATATATAGATATATATTATAATATTATAAACTATATAGTAATATATAATATTATTATCTTAACATATATAGTATATTATATAAAATTACAACTTACAACAGACTCCCATGACAAACCCGTCAAGGCACACCTGCTCACAAGGGCGCCAGAGCTCTCTCCATCTGCTACTATCTCCGCATCTCGTCTATCTTCTCCAGCCCCCATCGATAGCATCCATGCGCTTACTCAATGAGTCTCCTCCAGCTACTGTCTCCACTCCCACTCTCATGAGCCACTCTCTCCATCCTGCCATCCTTCCAGAGTGTCCCACCACCTATCTCATCTGGACCTGCATCACATTTTATTTAATATAGCCTTCACTACAACCCCTTCTCTTATTCTTTCGTTTCATTTGTCTGTCTCCATCTAGTCTTCCCACTATCACTCTTAAAACCTACATCTCTGCCAACTGTTCTACTATCCTCTCTTGTCGCGTCCGCTACCCCCCATTTCCCTAATAGTAATCGCGTGTTAACATCTCGTCGCAATATCACCTTTTCACCCTCCATACTCATTTGTTAATCTTTCAGTATGGGGTACAGGGGGTATCATGCTCTTACACCTTCCCCCCATACTGACCTATATCTACTGTAATCTCCTGCTACTTCCTACCTCCTCTTATCAATATGCCCTAATTATAATACCCCCTCATATTTGCATTTCTCCACCTATCGTATATCTCAGTCCCTTTCCACATCTACTCTCAGTCCCCCTACAACCACAATAATCTCAGGCATTTTAATTGTCTCATGTCCGACACGGCCTCTCTTAAGACATATTAGCAAAACCATGTTAACCACCTCTCTTAGCCTATACTCCTCTTCGCCAGATGCCAACGTCGATCCATTTTGCGACATGCCAGAATATCAGTCGCTAATCTCCTATATCCTCTACACTTCTAATCACTATAATATCCAGATTGCGGGGGGGGCTTGGGGGGGGGGATAAACAAAATTGGTACAGCATCGCATTCCCGTTCTGACTCCAGTCTTCACCTAAACCTTTCCTTATTCGTATTTCACGTGCCTTCTTACATTCATTTATTTGATTCTATATACAAACTCTCCAGGGCTCCTCTCAACTTGTTATCCACAGTATTCTTCTCTAGAACTCTCATAGTCCCTTCCTGGCACTGATCGCAGCCTTTTATCTTAAGAACTCATGAAGCCTACAGATGCTCGTCTTATATATTCCCATACCTTTTCTAACGTGTGCTCAAGCGCGCGAACAATGAGAATCCCGCTCGTACTTCTGTTCATCTCTATATCGTGCTGCTCTTCTCCCAATCTGGGGACGTCTACTAAAAAAATAATAAAAATACCATTCTCTCAGTGTTTTCTTAGTATCTCGTTATGCCAACGAAATGCTAATAAACAAACAAAAAAAAAAAAAAAAAATTGAGTGGTTACCACTGCTAGTTGCCTACATTCCCTGCTATCTTTTTTCTCTCTTATTCTTTTGGCCAACTATGATTGAGCTTCCCCACCCCTCTGGCACTCTCGCGCTACTCGTGGCCAACCCTTACTTGAACAATTCAAATTCTATTCATTTTCTCTCCTCCCTCTGTTTGGAGCTAGTTCTATGGGCTATTCACCATCTTCCGAAGCGTTCAATTAGTTCTCAGCAGATCACCTCCAACCCCTCCATAGTATCTTCCTCCCCCTCTTCACGCTCCACCTCCTATTAACTATCTCTTCTCCTCCCATCCCCACCTGCTCGTTCACATTTAACAGTTCTTTGAAGCATTCCGTTTATCCTGTTTGTCTGATGATCTCACCAAAAATTCACCTGGTTTATCCTTGATATTCCTCTTTGATCCTCTATACGTCTTTGTCAGTCTAAAAATCCTCTTCCTTTTTTGCCTTCACATTTATTATTCTTCCAACTCTCTCATTCTGATACCTTTATTTTTCTCTTCTTTTCACTCTCATTTTTTCTTATCATGCTTTCATTTCATACCTCATATAACTGGGCTTGTCTGTTTAGTTCACTATTTTTCACACCACACCTTCTCATCAATATGCTTTCCTACGTTATTCCCTCTTCACTCTTCGATCCACGCGCGCTCTTGGTCTTTCCTCGTTCCTTAACCCATCCTTTACCCAGGCGTCTTCTCTGCCTGCCCTTTTTACTTTTCTGTTCTCCCTATATCTCTCGATCCTATCTAATTGCCTTCTAGCATTCTGACTTAATGATTTCAATCTATATTCCCTTTTCTGGCTCACACTCCTTCAGCTAACTGACTCCCACATTTAATCACATTTCTTTTTCGTTTATTCTCCAACTTGTCTGCTTTCACCTTCAGCGTCCGTCACCAAAATAATCTATGATCCGAAGATTATTCATATGCCACTCCACGGCTATACTTTCACATTTCTTGTTAGCCAACTATCAGACGATATTTATGTCATAAATAGATCTACTGATCGCAATGCTCTTTTCGATATTTTCCACCTCATATTCTTGCTGAACCTATCGCTGAGTCCTCCTGGTTCTGCAGAAAAAACCATTCTGATCTTCAGTTCCCTTCCTATAAACAAAATTTATCAACTTCTCTCTGCCAATATTTCTTGATCTATCTCTCCATCACCTGTCCCACCATTCCTCTCCACTTCGTCTCTTCTCTACCCATCTTTGCATTGAAATCTGCAAATAATTGTATCAATAGTATATAATATTTATAAGTATTATAGGATTATATCTATAGTATTACTTATTAATATAGTATATTATATATATAGATATATATATATATATTATATACAATATTATATAATATTGGCTTATATTTATATATAGTAATGCACCTGCTGTTATGAGTTACGACTCCGCTCAGCTTTTTGATCTTTTTATTTGTTTTGTTTTTTATAATTTTTTCTAGTATATGATACTAACAGCGAATTTTAAGGAGAGTGACGGACATGATTCAAAAATATATAGGACCAGTTACGTTTAATCAACGACTCCGTCAGATTTAAATTTTTTTATGTTTTATTGAACCTAAAGGAATACCCAAGGGCCATAAACCGCAAAGATGGCAGGGGTCGCGGAGTTCTCGGCCCTTCCGGGCGAACGACACAGCGGGTAGGACTATTTCCCCCCTCGGGGGGCCGTCTCCGCGCAACCCCCGCTTTGGTATATGGTGGTCGCGGGGGCTTCCTCCGCCTACTCCCCCCCCCCCATATGGGGTATGGCGAAAACGTCCCCCCCCTCCTGCTCCCCGGACGGGCCTCGAGCCCCCGCCGTAATTTCTTTTATTATAATTATTATTATTTTTTTACATTTTATGTAATAGCTTATACCGGGCTGATAATCGCAAATATGTAATTGCGTTTTTCTTAAGTCTGTCGCTCACTTTTCAAGATATTTCATTTATGAGTTTTTTTTTTTTTATTTTTTTTTTTTTTTTTTTATATACATGTTTGCTAATAGTATGACGGCTTAGTAGAAATGTTTTGGCGTTGGAGTCGCCTCGGCGCCGACTCGTGGAGTCAGTAACGGTACACGGCCAGCTGCCGAGAGCTCGATATGAACTCCTCTCTCTCATAACGATCTCTTCTCTCAGCTCTCTCTTCTCTCTCTCTCGCTCCTTCTCTCCTCTTCTTCTCTCTCTCTCTCTCTCTCAAGAAGAAACTAATTTGTTATATAAGTATATTATTAATATATATAATAAAAGATTATATATATTATATATATATACTATATATATACTAAAATTAGCATATTATTTTTTATAAATATTTAGGTATTTTAGGATAAATGTACTTCTGTGTATCTGTTTAGTATATAGATATACTATATATATATTTATATAATATATATATATTATAGTAATATATATACTATAATAGATTGATGTATAATATGCTATCTTAATCTACATTTCAATATAAATAACGACACTCTCTGTCTCGTTTCGAATCTTTCTTCTCACGCTTCTCATATTATATATATATATAATATATATAATATAATTATATATCTGTTTTAACTTAATAGGTTTTTTATTAATTTTATTTTTTTGATATCCGGTCTATTTCTTATATGTAGTATTTTATACAAATATCTTAAAGCATAGAATATATATATATCTAGTATATATTATAATATTAATATAATATTATAATAATATATAATATAGTTATATATATATAGTTTCATATAATAATATAAAATATTATATATTATTATATGATATGATTATATATACTTATATAATGTATATATATATATATAAAAATATATAATAGTTAAGTCACTCACTAATTTCAGTTTCAGTATTTCTTCTTTAATTTGCTTAATTAGGTTCCCCTTTAACTTACGCCTAACATACCCGTACATACTAACCCTAACCTCACCTAAAACAAAAATTAAGAAAAATACTTGAAACGTGTGAAATAAGGTAGGAATTAACTATCCGTAGTATATATAATATATATATATATACTAATATATAGTATATATATATGATTATATACGCTATTATATTATATTATTTATTTATTATTTTATTATTTACAAAAAAAAAAAAATAAAAAAAAATATACACCCTTTCCCGCTTGACGCGGGCCGGATTAGTGGTCCAACGGTCAAACTGGGCGAATACTACTCTCGCCCTCACCCACCTCCTCACCCCACTCTATTCCCTCGCCAAAACACCTACCCTTTCCTCCTCATCCCATCACCTCCTTCCGACTCCGTTTATTTCCATCCAATCCACCTCCTCGTGGCTCCCCCTTCCTCTCCTTTCCATATCCCCTCCGACCTCCCAACTCTCCATAACCACTCTCTGTTCTCCATTCCACTCAATGTCACATGCATACATGCTTACAATTCCTATTTCTCCGCCATCGTCCCACCACCCATTCCTTCCAATCGCAATGCTTCTCCACCTCAACCACCCTATTCCTGGAATCCTTCCCTTTTACAAATAACCCCCAAAACCGCCTCTCAACCCGGTTCATCCTCAAATAATTAACCAACCTTCTTCTGGACCGGGCCGCATTCACCCCACCGTTTCACACCCAGATACAACACCGCCCTGCCGAACACAAATGTTGTCCAACATACTTATCTTAACTTTCGTGATAAATCCCCCCTTCCATATATCTCTCAGACCACTCAAAGCTATCATTCCTTCTCCTACTCGATGTTCTATCTCCTCCTTCATCCTCCCCCCTTACCCAATCCTAATACGCTAAATATCATAAACTCTTACTTCTTCACAAACTACACACCCACCCCCCCCCCCACCCACTCTGAACCTCTACCCCTTCCTCCCCCCCCATCTCTCCCTCCTCCTCAAACACATAAGTCCTGTACTCTTACCAGGATTTCGATTTTAGGCCCCTTTTGTCGCCCCCCACCAACACATTCTTCACACTCCCTCTACCAATACCGCAATTCTTCCGACGTTACTTCGCCACAGATAGTGCGTATCATCCGCCAACAGCTATCCATGTTCACTCCCTTCTAGCCATTCCCAATTGCTCATTCCACCCCCCTCCCCTATCCCATCACATTCTCTACAAACACTCTCCATAAACAAATTGATAGCCACGGCGACATTACACACCCCTGCCTCGTCCTCTCACCACCCCAAACATGCTCACTCTCCCTCCTAACACTCTCACACACATTCTACTGTTCCTATAAAAGGCCCCTAATACCTTTACCTAGTTTACCCCCCACTCCATTTCCCTCCAACACCCTCCACAATTCACCCCTATTCGACTCTAATCATATGTCTTTCTTTCATATATTATTATTTTTTATTATGCTAATCTAATACAATACACTCCTATAATTTTACACTTTACTCTCTCGCCCATTTATTGATTCTTATTCTTGAGAATCTACTTTCAAACACGAGAATTATAATTTTCAGTTCCGAAGACCCTAGCGGCCGGGGGGCAACTTTTTTGCATTCTATATCCCGTCTCTTTTACCTCAGACTACCTTCGAGTTCCAGTTGCCTGCACAATCAACAAGCGATCTTTAGTTGATCGCAAAATATAACCATACTTAATACTTGTATATTGGCTCCACACACTATATATACCATCTTACATCCTACTATCCTATATAATCCTCCATTTTATATTAGATTGTTCTATTCTACCCCTTCTTCCCCGTTAACCCTTTACTCACTCTCATACAATCAGTATAAGAATTATATATAATAGATATACTTACCATAATATACTTTATCATAGCCTACCTAATACCATTATTATATTCGACATATAGTTTTGATATACCTACCTATATGTATATACATTATAGACCCACTTAATCATCATCCTATTCCTACCATATTCTACCCTATATTATATATTTATTATATTTATATATATATTATATTATATATATATACTAGAGTATATAATTGTCGCACCACATCTTAAGTAATATTATTTATAATAAGAGACTCTAATAATCCTTGAATTTTTTATTTTTTGGTTTTAGGAATTTTCTTTGATATTTCCCAATCACATTGGATAATTCCTTTGCAAACAAGGAATCGTGGTTGGTGTTAAAAAATATACTTTAGAATAATTGTAAATATCACTGTCTATCACACCCATCTGAATGAACCATGCAATGTCCCATAGACATGGTCTTCCTCCACCCCATGACCCTGAAATGTTTTCCACTTTCACAGAATTTTAATTTGTCCCAGTTACCACATGCTGAGTTGCCTTGAGGTACCTCCTATCTTGTATGAGAGTTCTCCGTTAAGGAAAATATATGCTACCGGATGTGATTTTATTTATTCTTTGTCTTTATTGTTTTTTCTTGAAGATATGTTAATTTTTAGACTTTTTTGAATACATCTAAGAATGCTGACCATTAGGCCTCAACATTTAAAATTGCCACCATCCACTCTCCCAAAAATACACGCGTAAGCCGTGCCCGAGGCGCCCCTTACCTCCTTTCTATTATCTGCCTCCCTATTTATCCTCATGTGTCCAAGCTTCGCACATCTGAATAGTTTTAATTAGGCCAAGTAATAGATTACTAATTTAAAAAATAAAAATAAAAAAAAAATCAATAAACTCATAAAAGCAATTCTATGAAATATTTATTTGATATGATTCTGCCACCACCCCCAGTTCTCTATCTCGTAGCTTGACTATTCTAAAATGAAAGTTTTTTTTTAATATAAAATCATTCATAATTTTATTATGTAATTAGATCATCATCTCCACACTAATCCTACACTATATAATATTTCTATATGATATAAATTACCCATAAATTCAATACCTCCAATATATCACCTAATAACTCTTGACTCATTTATAAATCACTCACTTAACAGAAGCACGCTAACTCCACATCCAGAACAAGCAATCTATTTTTCAGTAACACACATAACAATAAATTATTAATTTTAACCATATATATACAATAATTATGCCAATTACAATTTTACAGAAAGGCGCTCCTATCACTGACCACTTAAGTTGATTGATGGTCTTTCAGCCTCCACACCACTAAATACTACTCCGCTCTCGACCTTAATTTTAACGTTCATTGAGTTTATCCACTGTAGTCATCATATCGTAATCGCCTCCCCACTACCAACTCTCTTCAGTACCATCTAGAATACATATACTATAATGATAAAATATGATACTTAATACTAATAAAAAAAAACAAAAAAAAAAAATAATATAATATTAATAATAATAATAATATAATATAATATTTAATGATATAATATAAATAATAATATAATACTAATCATAATAATAATAAACACATTGAAGTATGAATTTACATAATAATAACCATAATTAATATTTATTAATTAATAATATAATAATTATATAATTAATATTAATATAATAATTAATAATATATAATAATAATAAGATATAATATAATTATAGTATATAATATAATAATAATTAAATATTAATATTAATAATATATAATATATATATATATTATATGTTCTTAATAGTGTGTATGAATAATTATATGTGTGTAAATAATAAAATAATAATAATTTAATTTAATAATAATAAAATATATAATATAATATAATATAAAATAATTAATAATCAATAATAATAATATAATAGTAATATATATAATAAATTAATAAGAAGAAGAAGAGAGAGAAGAAGAGAAGAAGAAGAAGAGAAGAAAAGAAGAAGAGAAAGGAGAAGACAGAAGAAGAAGAGAAGAAGAAGAGAGGAGAAGAAGAAGATAAGAAAGAAGAGAGAAGAAGAAGAAGAAGAGAGAGAAGAAGACTCAGCCCATCTACCTCGCACAAGCACGATTGGAAGTACCAGGTAAGCAATATCCGAACAGCAAACCACAAGTCAATGTATCAGTGATAAAAGATATACGCAAGTAAGAAGTATGAAGAATTAGTATAGTACTTACTTATCCAGAACATCTTGAGCAACTTCGCGCAGGAGTGTGCAAGAAAAGTCATAGGAAGCAAGAAGAAGAAGTCAACGAAGATTGTGTGGCAAAGAAGGAAGAGAAGCCAGAAGCTCAATCGTATGAATGGACCATCCTTCTCATTCGCGCCTCTCCACCGCCGACTCTTTGCCCTGGAGAACACCGCCACTAGCAAGACCCTTTACCACGTCCCCACTCAAGCGATGTCCTTATTAGAATTTTCTCGTTTATAATATTATTTGATATGTGCCTCCTCACTGGATTTAAAACAAATCTTTGTATAGCTCTGGTCGTTATTTAATGACACGACTCATTTACTCTTCTTCTATCTCTTTCTATGTCCAACCATACATATGGCCTCAACCAAAGATTCTATAGGTGATCGTCTATCGTATTTTCTGTTTTTTCTCTCATTTTGTTGTGATATTGTCCTCTGATCAAGTTCACCACCGTTCACATATGGTTTTCTTCAGATGTTTCTTGTTTCCTCGCGCAAATCATCGGAGTGCTTTACAAGTGGTTGAATCGATTTGATTTATGGCATTATTTTCTCCTGCTCCAGTGTGATCTACTCTTTCTTTTCATTCTCTTTATTTCTCTGCTTTTTTTACTCAGTTTCACCCTCTCACCAGCTCACGTGTGCACAGCCCATACTTCACGGAGGTGTGTTCACTATAACCAAAATTCTCAACTAATGGAGTGTGTTGTGGTTGGATTAGCCGAACCTACCTAACCATTCTTTAAAATATAACTTATGCTCTTTAAGTGTAGGAGATAAAAAGAGTGCTTAGGTAATCACAGAAAGATGTGTATAGACGCAGCACAACCTGCTCAGACCAACGGAAGGGGCACGAAACGGTTGGGAGTGTGGCCTTAACCCTCACACAAACTCTATGCCTTCGAATTCCCGACCGCACCCCTCTGTGCTACGAGGGTTCTTAAAGGACGGCGGCAGTCGCCCTCTTCACATCTCTCCAGAGTGGAAGGCTCCTCGAGCACCTGCCGAACTACCTCCATAGCGTACCCCTCCCTATAGGAAAAGAGATAAACTCCACCACATCTCGCTCGCCCGCAAATGAACACTACGCTGGGTAGCTTGCCTCTCGAAGTCAGGCTTTTCAGTCTACCTATAAAGTTCTTTACGCCTTTGACTCGACTACCTTACCTCCAAAGCAGGTGAAACCTGGCCCTCCCCGATCTATCAGAGACCTCAGTACTCTATACTAGCGTAGATGAGTACCTCTGTACTAACTGGCTAGTAATGTCGAAAGAGGAAACGGTCTCGCGAGTCTAAACAGACTCCCTCCTCATATTCCATTGAGGCGAGCTCTCCTCCCACTCTTAACCCTAGACCTATGTCCATGTGATAGGTTTCCAAGACACAATTTTTTGCCATTTAGGATGTTAAGGCCAGGGAAAGTTTGTATCCTCTGTCAACAGAGAGACCGAGAGAACCCGTCTACGAATGCGCTCGTGCAGACCGTGTACGCACACGTGTTCTTCAGAGAGGGAGAATTTGATAGAAGTTGCCTGGTCTTATCATAAAGTATTACATTTACTAAACAGGGTTGCGTGCATCGACCCACCGAAATTCTATCACAGATCAGCGTCAGGTAACTGGGAATCCCGTGAAACGATTAAGACTGATGAGGCAATTCTAGAGTAAAAGGAGCGGCTCTGAAACTTTGACTGGCGTTGAAGATGATAGGTCGAGTCATTACGGCATATAGCGGTGACGATAGACGTTAAGATGATGACAGTCCGAGAAGCTCATTATGAAAAGCAGGAATAAGTAGGAGATAAGACCCTTTGAGGAACACCACTAATTGACGAAAGAAGAGAAGTTCGCCCCAACGCTACAGCCCGATATTGGCCGATTGGCAATATAAACGCTCCCTAGACGATAAGCTCCAGCACAAAGAGAAGGGGAAATCAAAGCCGGGGGACTTGGAGACAGTGACGACGTGCCCCCTACGCCGTGTTTTCAAATGTTTGGAATAATCGTCAAGCGCCACCACGCAGTCTTCCCGCTAATTCGTCGCAGAGGGAAAACCACAAATCTGTTAAGTAGGAAAGTATATCACCAGTAGCTCGTATACTCTATCTTGATGATTAATGAATCAAACAGTATTATTTTTCTGTGCGGTGAGGCATGATAAATGTACTACATTCATTGTTATTACATTTTATTCAGGTTTTCCATTTTATTCACAGTTCCCCTAGACAGCCATATGTCTATGCACTATCGGATCGTACATATTTATCAAAGCGATTCAACATACACGAAACTTATTTCTATCAGACTATGTCCCCTGTGTGCATCGTTCAGTCATCGTATCTCTAGTAGTGATACACGACTATGTTATATGCCTCCGGTAAAATCACCAAGCGTACTCATCTATCACAAGTTATTCATTACAGTTATTACTGTCGCGAGGACCAGTTCATAATTTACAGTGACTCCATAAAGCTAATGTTATTATCCACTTCCCGTATAAAGCCGGACTCGCCGATCGCACTCTCGATTTCAACACATCTCTGTTCACCGGGAAAATATTGTACCCTCGCATAATATCAACAAAATCAATGCTGACTACAAGCTCTCGTCTACTTTAGTACCATGATATTTTTTGTCATTTACCCGTAATATAAGCACATGTTTCTGCGATTTGATTTCCCTTCTCCAACCCCAAAAATTTTTCTCCGTGATTTCCATCTATCAAGATTCATCTACTTCTAACTATGACATTTCGAAATTAAACGCTAAATCGAAGTTCGTCCTTTGATCGTCTCCCTCGATACCATTATCCTCGCTGCCTCATGGTGCTCTTATCCCTATTTCTTATCCTGTTCGAATTTTGACTTCCGATTGTTAATCGCTAAGTTCCGCCCTAGTATAATAAAGCAACCCTCATTACACCATTTCTCTCCTCTACATCTCGTGAAGAACTCTCCCATAATTTCTTAACACTTTAGCAAAGTCATTCTTATTGAAATCGTTCTTTGACAACTTTTAATCGTTTTATTTTGACCACAAAGTTTATCGTGCTCATTGCAACTATCGTCTGTCGTACCATACATACTCAACATTATACTCTAAAGAATTGCCTGAGTGAATCGATTTGTCAAATTCTATTTCAGTAATTTGAAACTTCTATTAATTCTTCTCTCAATCTTCTTGTTCTCTTCAAAGAGCTGAGATATCGACTTCCATCTGTTTAGTCGTAGCTCGCCTAACAACTCTATCTACCCTCTTCAATTCAGGGATTTATCATTTCGTGTTCATGGCCCTTCTCAATTACTTGTTTCTCATTCTTCAAACTCTCCTGTTCCTAATTGTCTTCTTTTCGGACCGTTGCCCCCAAAAACTGGCACTCATCACTTCATTTTCCTACGAATCGGATGGTACTTAACTAATGTATCTCCTGAAACATGCTAGAGAGGGCATAAGTCATTATTTTTTTGTTAGATTTTTATCTCTCCAGAATGCTTATCTATGACGCTACACTCTCCTATAAGCTTTATTTGCTTTTTAAACGGCTTGCAGCACATTGTCCGTAATATCTCCTTCATATTAGCTATCTTATTACGGACTCTTCTCACGATCCCTGTTTATCCCTCACTGACAGCTTTGATAACCTGTGTCACTCCTCAATCTTTATAATCACTACTATACATCTCGAATCTCTTACCTCCCCGATTATGTACTTATCGACTTGTACATTTATCCGGTATTAATTTCATTTGCCCTGTATTGACCTTCGTTAACAATCTTTAGTTTAACATTGTTTTGGGATAATTCAATACTTACTTCTCTCTCTTCCCGCCGCTCATGATATTTCAATCCATTCTCCTTGAGTTTCGTTCATCCCCCGCAATACTTTCTAAGCGAATAATATTGCCCTCACCATACACCTTTCATCATCATATTTCATTACAGTATATAATGGAATATCAGTACTCGGACGTCATACAATCCTTGGGGTCACTCCTAAGTAACATTCGTCCAATCTGGCACTTTCTCCATTCAGTTATTCACGACCTCCGTCTTCGGTTGTTTCGATCCAAGCCAATTTTAAATCCAATTTAAAAGTCTTCCTCGTAATATCTCCATGATATATCTCCATAAGGCACTTTCCTCTCTAATATATCCTTACGGTTGTAGTACGCTCCGTGTTTCAACGAGCTTTGTTTGGTCATGAAAGTCTAAGTACAATGACACCATACCCGCAAGGATTTATAATTTCTACATCTCATAGTTAATACCACATTAAAACAATTCTAGCAAATTTGTTGAAGGCCATGATCTATTTCTTCTTAAACCGTGTTGGGAATTCTTGATAAAATCGCATGATCTTCAGATGTGTACAACTCATACCTAAATTAGTTAGTATTGTTCTAACATTTTACCAACTACTAGAATGTCAAGCTAATTGTCTGTAGTTTTCGAACCTTACGATCTCCTTTATTTAAAATGGAAGGTTTAATATATGCAATTTTACATCATGAGATACTAATTCCTTCTTTAATACTTATTGAAGGCATCGTCAAGGTCACTACAATGTTATTTCAATTTATGAGATGCAGGGCTAGTATCCATTGTCCAGAGTGATTTACTTATTAAATAGTTTATCAATCTGGAGAGAAACTTTCCTCTTCAGAATTTCAATGTATTGCTACAATGTTGTCTGTGAACTCCTGTTTGTCTTTCTATATAGGCGGTTATCTGGATTCTACGTTCGTTAAAACTGCTAGTAAAGAAAACAAGTATTTAGAATGTTTGCATATCAGCACCGTTTTGATTTTATAATATATATAATGTCCAATAAAGCTCCAATTGATTCCTTAATGGAACTTTTGTTTTAACATATTTTGTGATGAAAAATTATTTAAAATTGTCTTGCATTATTCAAGCACTTTTTATTATATTACCATTTAATGGTCCCAATAATGTCCAATTGCTTCCTTGAATGGAAGCTTTTGCTATTACATCATTGTAGAATTTTTAGAATTAAATTTTCATTATCACGACAATATTATTCATAGTTTCGGGTTCTAAATGTCTAATTAAGCCTGCTGCAATTCGACGACAAGCTTTATGTAACTATCTTATTGTTTTCCACCTGACATGAGACGACTTTCCATGTATTAATAAGCTCTATTTCTATTATTAAAGAATTCTGCTATTTTCTTATACCACCATCTTGGCTTCAAATTTGGTAAAGTTAGCTTCATTTTATACGGAACAAATCTGTTTCTTTAGTTTCTTTTTATAAAATACTTTGTAGGAACGTCCCAATCACATTTGCATTTCTGTTTTAATAGTCTCACCCAATCATCGGACAGATAACTGGTCTTTATAAGCCATAGAATTGGCGTTCCTTAAAATTGGAAATTTTAGTAATTGTTGTGTATTTTGTTTTCATATTCATGGTGAATATTTAATCGTGTTCATGGATCACTTTTTTTTACAAGTGTTCACTCCATGATTTTAATCTTCCATTAATTTTTTTGAAAAACAAAATCACCATGTACTGAAATTCTCTAGATTTTTATACGCCGATTTTGTTCCATATTGATTAGTTATTTGGAAACGTCTATATTAAATTATTAAGTATTATGTTGTTATCGAAAAAATGATTAATAATCATATAATAATAATAAGTAATAATAATATATAATATAATATAATAATGAATATTAATAATAATATTTTAATAATTATTTAATAATAATAATAATTATAATAATATAATATAATAATATAATAATATAATGTAATAAAAGGTAGAGAAGATAGGAAGAAGGAAGAATGATGTACATCAATGATAAAGATATATGATATGAATAGATATATAAGAATAGTATACGAAGTAAGAAGTAAAGGAATGTAATGTTATAGATGAAGAATGAATAAGAAGAAGAATAATAGAAAGAGAGAAGAAGAGAAGAAGAAGAAGAAGAGAAGAAGAAGAAGAAGAAGATAAGAAGAAGATAAGGAAAAAGAAGAAGAAGGAGGAAGGATAAGAAGAAGAAGAAGATAAGAAGAAGAATAAAGTAAGAGAAAAATAAGAAAGCTTATATTTAATATTTAAAATAATATATGATATAATATATATATATATGATAAATATAATATAATAATAATAATAATAATAATAATAATTTATATAATTAATAATAATAATAATATGAATAGATAATAATAATAATAATCAATAATAATAATTAATAATATAATAAAAATATTAATAAATATATAATATATAATAATTAATAAATACTTAATATAATAATAATATACTAATAATAAATAACTAATAATAATAATAATAATAATACCTTATATATTAATAATAATATTATAATAATAATAAAATAATAATGAATGATCATAAGAAATTAAGATATTATATAATATATAGTAATAATAATATTATATATAACTTAATAATAATTAATAATATACTAATCATATATTATATAATAATAATATTAATAAATAATAATAATTTAATATATAATAATATAGATAATAATAATATCAATATTATGTATAATATAATATATTAATAGATATTATAAATATAATCAATAACATAATAATTAATAATAATACAATAATAATAATAATAATAATAATAATACTAATAAATAATAAGATAATAATAATATAATATAATAATAAATAAGACTAACAATAATAATAGATAATAAGATATTAATAATAATATAATTAAATAATAATATAAATAATAATAATATAATAATATATAAATATAATATAATAATAATTAAAATAAAAATAATGAATAATTAATTATATAATAAATCTTAAAATATAATAATATATAATTGAATATATAATATAATAATAATTATAATAATAATAATATATAATTATAATAATAATAATAATAATAATAATAATATAATAATTAATAATAATATAATAATAATAATAATAACCTTTAATATTAATAATAATAATTAATAGATAATAAAATAATAAATATTAAATAATAATAATAATAATATAATGTTAATAAGTATATATAATGAATAATAGATAGATAAAAAATAACAATAAGATGAATAGTAAATATGATAATAATAATAATGATTATGAGAATGGAAATCTGAGATTTCAGCTAAAATTAAAATTTGAATTTAGTAATAGAGAGTTAATAAGAATCAACTATATAATGTTAATCATAATTATAAATCAATAAGTTCAAAGCATTAAATGTCAGAATCGATATCTACAATTAGATAATATTACACTCAGCATAATCAATGTTACAGTCGGACCTCACTATTTCATACTAAAATATACTAAATCAGAAATAAACTATTAAATAAATTTGATTTAATAATATAATATATTCATAATAATAATCTAATATACTAATAATAATATCTACTTTAATAAGGTATTTCAAGTTAATTAATGAATAGATAATAATATATAATTATATAATAAAATTATAAGGAACCATTAATAAAAGGTAATGAAAATGAAAGCAGGATGATACTGATAATTTAATGATAATGAATGAATATATTAAAATAATAATATAATAATAATAAAATATAATAATACATGATATAATACTTACATAATATAATATGACTTATCTTAAAAACAATATTGAATAATTAATTTTTCAATGAAAAAGTAATCATTTAAATTAACATTTAAATTATACTTATATATATGATATAGTCATATATATTGATATATATATATTATATATATATCATATTATATATTAATATATTATTATTAATATATAGATATAATTATTATATAAATTATATATATATATATTTATATATATATATATATATTATATATGTTACGTTTCAAATTTAAATTGAGAGAAAATTTTCTTTCAAATTTAGCGTAATTTAGAATTTGAAATTTCTGTAAAAAAATATCCGATTGCCAATAAACAAAGGAACATTATAACCATTATATATTTTAGTTTTGATGTTTTGCATTAAGGAATTATAGATATTAGCTTCATGTATGGTTTTCTACGTGACTATTTTTATTTAAAACATAGCGGATGATGGAATATGAGTAGGGCTAGTCGTAATATGAGCACTTATGATTTCACCTAAATTGTCATGATGAAACTTTGCTTATTCAAAAATGTACTTGACTCTTATGTTCTTATTTAATAATAACATTATTGATAAAACAGAAAATTTGGTAGATAATTGACATCAGAGAAAAAGATTTTTTTTTTTCTACAGGTAATCACCAATCACGGGCAGAGCCTTTCATTTACTTCATTCTAGATTAAAATTACGTGTCAGTTGTATATTTTTCTTCTACTAGTTGCATACATAATTATTTTATTGAAAATTGATAGGAATTATCAACTGAGAGGCCGTCAGAGGCCATGCTGTGGTTTCTGTGGTTTCTGTAAGAAAATTTCAATTACTCAAGAAACAAACCTGCAACACCAAATGAATCCTCGACAAATTAGGTATTATTTGTTAGTGCCGGAATTAGCCTCAAACTAAACTGAATTTGATGCCTTAAATGAATATAAGGTTTATTCAAGCTGCCAAAGAATATGATCGGAATAGGACATTTACATACGCCTAGGTTTAATTTGCAGAAAAATTATAAAAAGTTACCATAAAATTTCACTAGAGCAAAACGTTCGATGAAAGACTGCAAGGCTAGTGGTATTTTTAACTTTTACCATTAGCCTATTCAGGTTGCAAAACGAGTCTTTCATTGGGCGTACCTTGGAATATAAAGAGCTTGATTTAATTGTTGCTGGGATATTGCTAGTGGAGTTGCTCAAAAATTTAACATGAAAAACAAAATAAGCAAAGTACTTAGACTTCATAACAGATACTTTCAGCTCAACGCGCGAGTATGAAAAGGTTATTGTTATTTTAAAGCTTGATTCATCAAGTATCATATGCCGAAATAAATAAATTAATTTTTACTGTTTTATGAGGACTAATTTGCCTCCTGCCTGATAACCAAAAATTATTTGTAGAACAATCGCCAGATTGAAAAGGCAGTTACACAAAGGTTTGAGGCTTTTCGATGACAATTTTTTTTCTATCCTACAGGCGAGATCTTCCATCAATCCCTGAGGAACTTTCTGACCACCTTTCGTACGATTAAAGAAGATAATTTACTTTTATCGAAGGTGGACACGAACCCCAATTCAGAAACCCAGAGTTTGGAATATGTATAAAAGCATGTTATGCTTTCAATTACACACCAAAAAGTAGCTTCAATCTGGAGATTTATTAATATATGAATTTGGAGAAATATTTTAGTTTAGTTTACTTAATAATTTTTTACATTTCTATTTTTATCTCTCATTTGTCCAGGTTTCCAGAGAGGTATAATGATGACAAAACCATTCCAAAATCGTATAATGAATCCTATTTTATGTTTCAAGTCTAATTGGAAGCGAAAAAGTTGTTCAACATCATCAATCAATTGGGCATTGCTCATATTACCCCTTCATCATTCTCATATTACCAGCATTTCGGTGTAACATTGCCAGTTTATCATGATCTTAATAATTTGAAAGTTACAGAAACTTAATAAACTATATTTATTTCAATTTTGGGGGTTTAATACAAGATAATTTAGTGAATAAAATGAGGTGGTGCGAAATAACAAAATAAATTATCTTAGTAATTATTTGCAGAAACCTTTAACTATGCTCAGATTTCACCAACTATATATATATATATATATATATATATATATATATCATAGTATATATTATATATTATATATATAATATAGTTAGTATATATATAGTATTATATCTCTAATATATATAGTATATATATGATATATATATACGTATACTACTATATATATATAATTATATTATATATATATATTATATCATATAAATATATATTATCATATATAATACTATGAGTCTCCTAGTAGCTTGTATATTCGTCTAATAATTTTATGGCGTTAAAGGGTTTTGGAACTAATTGCGCGTTCTTTTAAAGATCGTACTAGGCCTAATACCTTTAGTATATATATATATATATATAATATTAGTATATTACATTACCTTTGATATTGAGGACAAAAGATATATAAATTCTATATATCATCTCATGGTACTCCAATCTTCTAATTAGATTAACAGGTAGCTAGCTATTAGTAATGTTTAGTTATATAGCCTGTAGTTACGTAATATGTATATGTGTATCTATAATATACTATATATGTTATATAAAAGACTCATGTGCTAGTCATATTTCATGTAGTAATATATATATATATATATATATTATACTTAGCAGTATTTAAGTTATTAGTTTAGGCGGTTTATGATTATCTTCATTGAAATGTGTAAATATAATAACTTATAGTATAATGCATGCGCAACTGTAATTACATAGTATACCTCAGTTAACGTGATTAACCCGTTTAGAACTTAGGGTCACTATATATTACTTGGATATACCTAAGTCTTTATAGAATAGTTAGGGCTATGGATAGTATGACAGATCGGTTAATAATATATAGTATAAATATTATAGTAGGATAGGTAGGTCCGCTAAATAGTAGTATAGTATGTATAATATAGTATATATATATATATATAATATATATTGTATATTATTAATAAGTATTATATACTCAGGTAGTATATATATATTATAGATCTACAAACACTTCAAATAGGTATAATAGGGTATAGGTAGTATTATAATTTAATATATATATTATATTCTAAATAATATCATTATATCATGCTAGTAATAAGGTAGTACTGATGTGATAGTCGATATGATATTGGAATAGATACTTATTAATATAATATAGTATAAGTATATATGAAAAAATTAAGTATTAGTATTAAGTATATATACTAGGTATAGATATATATAGGTTTATGAGTATATGGATATATTAAATGTACTGTTTCGATATGAATAATATTAATCTTCATACATTGCTACATATCTGTCAGTAATATAATATAGTATCTGATGATAGAAATAGTTTAAATGTAAATTTATTTTGATTACTGTGTGACACATTTAGAACAGTAGGTTAATATATTATATATTATAGTAGTAATATAATTATTATATATATATAGTTATATATATGATATATATCATAGTTGTAATATATCTATATATACGTATATAGTATAGGTTAAGTTAGATATATATAATCGAATTAATTGTATATTAATATATATAATATATATTTAGTAATAATATAGTGGTATTATATATATATATAGAGTACGATACGTATAATGAAGGTATAGAAGAGAGAGCTACGTTATATATATCAGTAGTAGTTAAATACATGTGTATTACTATGATTAATGAATAGGATAGATATATAGTTCAGCTCTCATAAATATATCTATAGATTAATAATATACTAGTTTATTAGTTGAAATATATATATAAGTATAGATATATATTTATAAGTAGTATATCATAATATAATGTAATATATATATTAATATATATGATATGTATTTAAGATTAATATATATATTGACAGTATATATAGTTAATATATATAGTAGTATATATCAGATATATTAATAGTATATTATATATATTATATATTGTATAATATAATATAAATATTATATATATATGGATATATATTAATATAGCTATTATTTATAAATATAGTGATTTCATACGGTATATATATATGTGATATAATATTATTATAAGATATAGTTTATTTATATAGAGTAGTAATATATTTGAACCTTAAAGTCATATAGTAGTCTAGGTGTACATATATGAATAGTATATGTACTAATATAGGTATTATAGAATTATATATATATATATATATGAATATATATGATATAGCTATATTACCGTATATATATATATATTATAGTATATAATATATAGTATATATTTATATATTAATTATATATTTTAAGCTTTTATTGTTATAACATATTATATATATATATATATATAAGTTATAGTATTATATATGATATATATATAATAGAATCATAAGTTATATATATTATATATATACATATTATCATATTATGATTATAATATATTAATTATAAATTAACTTAATTTATATATATATTAATATCTATGATAATTTATATATATACTTATAAGTAATATTAATATTAATATTATAGTATATATATATAGTATAAGTATATATAATATATATATTAGTGATTTATATATATGTAACAATATTGTATAGGTAATATATAGTAATATATACTATAGTAGTGTGTTATCAGTATTTATAGTTAGTCTTAGTTAGTATATGTTAGTTATAGGCCGTAATAGTATTATATATATATAAATAGTGATGTATATATAGTATAATCGAGTAGTATGTTAGATATGCTATGATACCCTATACTATGATATATTAATAGTCTATTAATATCTTTATATATAATGTGTTATACTATATATTATTGTATATCACTTAATATATATATATATATAGTATCTAATTAACTTAGGGTAGGTATATACTAGGTATACCTAACTATATGATATTATAAATATATATTATAGTTACTATGCAGGATAATAGTAAATAGTATCATATCAATTACAAAAAGCAAAATTATGGATATTATGGAGGTGCTGTGTTTTACGGTATGTACTCAGATAATAATATAGTAGTAATATATTACATCAGTACCTTTATTATTATAAGACCAATACAGCAAATTAATGAAATGCTGAGATAAAAATAACGCCGAATTTTAAAATAAAGCTGATGTTTCTTATATCATATTATTAAATATTATATAAAATTATTAATACCTAATATAGTATGATATATATATATTTATCGTTTATATTTATTATAATTATATATAGTATCTATATAGTATCTTAATGTATTATACTATATATATATATATGATATAGATTATATATATATATATAATATAAAATAATAAGATAAAAAAGAATAAAATATAGGTATATAGATCCAGGCTACATCAGTCTTGTAAATACTAGTATACCCTGATAATTTACTGATATTATATAACTACTCTAGCGTATAGTTATTTTTAGTATGACTCATGATATATACCGAGTAATCACTACTTATAATATATGAACGTATATTATATAGTATTAATAAAATGATAGTATATTGATATTTGGGTACAGTATATTTAGTATATAAGTATACCTATCATATATTATATATATAATACTGATACCATGAATAATAATTTAGTCCTTAAAATTAAACAATTAAGTATGTCCTTCCCTTTATATAATTCAGTATCATGATATTATATAATATATATATAATCATATATATATAAAGTATAAATTTATATAATATCTAAAACTCATACTATATATAATAATTTATTAGAATGGCTAGTCGCGTATATAAATCATTTTTAATAAAATAGTACTAATTGTATATCTAGGATTTTAGATGGTTATAGTACGTGTAATTTGTCACGCTGATCTATAAGTTCTTAAGATACGATAATAATACGAAGTAATATTATATGTTCATTTTAGAGAGCTAGATTTTGTTAAATAAATTATATGATCACTTCTTTTGGCTCATATAAAATTCAATACTCATATTTATAGATATGTTATATATATAGTGATCATATATATATATAATTTTTGAGGTATACTATTATAATATATATAATATATATACATGAGCATAAATATAGCTTATATTATAGGCTAATAGTATAGTGACGTATAATAGGGTTGATACTGGGTGGAAGTTAGAACTAAATACTATATATATATATTATATATAACTAAGTTATATAGTATATGTATAGTAGTATGTATAGTACAATTCCGTCTATATACTAGTATATATATTATATATAGTAGTTATATTATATATAGTAGTATAGTATATAATATATGATATATAATATTTACTATTTATATATATATCTAGTATATATATATTATATATATATAGGTATATATACTATATATACTGGAGTATTAAATTAATATATCACCTTTATATACTATAATATATACTAGTATATATTGAGCGAGAGAGGGTCTATCATGTAGCTCATTGGTCTATGCATGATTAATCTACAAACTTATAATACGAGTATTGAATACACTCACTCAAAAAAAAAAGAAATTTGTTTATAATATTTATATTGTAACGGTGATGGCATATAATTAATATTATCAAATAAGTAACTTTTTATTAAAACTATGGGTATGTGTAAGGTCGAGTATACTATTTTATGCATAATATAGATTTATTCTCTTCAGCCAGATAATAATGTTGCCTGTAGCTATATATAATAAGTAATAGTAGTAAGTAGCAAGTAATAAGTACTTATTTACTTATATAACTACTTGCAAGAACCTAGTTATTATTGCTTTCCTTTTTTTTATCGTATTATATATATAATATAGAAAGTGTCTCATATAACTTTATTTATATCACTGAATATAACAAAAGTTTATAATTTGTATATTTAATACTTATAGTATTATTTAGAAATATTTCTTTATAATATTTCTGTTAGGCAGTTATATTGTTAAAATAAATTATTATTACGATTATTAATCCTTATTCATATTAATAAAATATTAGTTATTGCTATTATAAACGTTTTTTCCTGTACTAATGCTTAACAACTGTTTATATAGTAGTATATATATATACTATATATATATATAATGATATCATAGTATACTATTAGTACTATTATATTAGTACTTATATATATATAGGTGAGGTGTTTATTTTATTTAGATGTATATATTAAGCGCCTAACGTGTGTCAGCTACTAATATATACGGTAGTATTACTAGTATATATAGCTATAGTCAGCGACCTTTGTATATATATTATACTAGTATTAGTGATACACCGATTTAGCACCATATTAGGTTACAATTATATATATATAGGTATATATAATAAAATATATAGTATAGTATATATATATTAATTATATATGTATAATTTATATAGATGTTATATAGTTATTATTGTATATTATAATATATAATATATTTATTATATATTATAAATATATATTAGTATATTTTAGAGTATATACAGTATATAAATAGTATATATATATTATATACATTAACTAAATTTTTAGGTAATATATACTAATATATTAATATATACGTATTAACTATATATATACTATAATTAAGTATTAGGTATTATATATAATAAGTATATATATATTTAATATATATATATATATAGTATATAATTATACGTTTGATATATATATATACGATATCTTATTCCCCTACTTTCGTGTCAATATTAATCAATTGTACTATTAATTAATATTTATGTCACTATAATATAATAATATATATAGTATATATTAGTATATATAAAGCTTTCAATATTTTAGTAAATATTATATATGATATATATAGTATCGTAGTTATAGGGTAGGAGTTTATATGATGAGAGAATGTAGTATTTAGGTTAATAAGAGGAGTACATAATATAAGTTAGCTTGATAATAGTATATGTATTGTAGATATATAATATAATAAGATTGCTCAGTTTCATATATAATAATATATAATAATATATATATGTATCTATATATTAATAAGTTAATTATATATATATATATATATATATAGTTATAGATATATATATGGCTATATATGTACTTAATTATTAATTTACGTATTATATAATATTAATATAAATATATATATAGGTATTAGTAATATATTTATATAGTATAACTTTAGGTCCAGTGATATATATACCTCGCAGATGTTGGATGTTACTATTTATGTATAGTAGTTCAATACTAGTAGCAGAAGTAGAATCTATACATAATCCGAGGAAAAATTATTTATTCATTAGAATAGGTATAGTTGTATTTAATAAAATATTTAGATGAGAGAATGATGGCATTGGTTATATAGATATTTACCAGATTATTAATTATGTAGGTATATTTACGAGTATATATATATATAGTATATATAAAGTACTATAATAATATATGATTAATTATAACATATGTTACTAAGGATACTGCGTATTATAGTATATATATATAGTATAGATATATTAAGCTATATATATTATGTAGTATGATGTATAGAATCATGTTACAGATATGTATATTATAAAGCTATAGTATATATAGAATATTATAGATACTGAATTATATAGATATAATAGCATTTTGATAGTACTCGTGCTATAGTATATTATAATATAATATACTTAAGGCTGGCCTAGTATATATTATATTGAATGAGATATATATATTGTAGATATAGTTATATTTAGTAATCAGTATAAAAACAGACGTATATATTATGGCTTTATTTAAGCAAATAACTCTAAATAGTATGTATGATTACTATAATATATATATAGAAAAAAAGAAACTATAATAAAAGTACTTATATATAACTCAGACTCACTATAGTACTCACTTATATATATAGTAATATATATAGTATATATGTTTAGATATATATATAGTATATGATATATAGTATTTATATTAGTATTATATATGTTATGAATAGTATTATAATATATATATATGAATAGCATAAATCTTGTATATACTATTAGTATATATATTTGTTATTATATATTTATATTATATATACTATAGTATATATAATAGTATATGATTATATAACTATACTATATATATATTATATATATACATATATTAATATAAGTAATAGTATTCGTTTAATATATACGTATATATTATATTAGGTATAGTATATTATACATTATATTATTATAATATAACTATATATATTATAGTATATAGTATATATTACTATATATACAGGATATAATAGTATAGTATATATACTATAGTATATACCTGTATATTATATATGATATATTAGTAGTAGTAGTTATTGTATATCCTTAATAAGTATATATATATATTAGTGATATATATAGCTGATATATATATGATTATAGTATATATATATTAAACACGGGTAGTTTACTTGCTAAACATCTTTTTCAGAAATAATACAAGATCAAAATTTAGTGTTTTTCTCTATAGCATAGCAGAGGATGGCATGATTTCTTATTTCTACAGTTTTCATTTAAAAGCGTTATCGAATTGTAAGGTGGAAAATCAGTTTATTATATTATTAAGAGACGTCGATTGTGAATTTTACTGATTCGACTGCCGTGAAGGTGGTATATTCCGAAATGTATAATTGATGTGAAAATACTAAAGAAACCTACCTCAAAAATATATTAGAATTTGTGATTCAAATTAAAGAGTTCGATGTGATTTTGTTTTCGGCAAGGCAATTCATGGTAGGCATTACATATTAGTTCTTAGTTAATTCAGTTACAAGAATGGAAATAATGTTTTTTTATAATGTAATCTATATTATTGAAGCGCATTAGTATGAGCTTTCATCAGGCATCGGTATATAGCTTGTCTATAGGGTAGTAAGTATATCTGCGTTGGCACTATATACATATATAGTCTATTATATATATATATATAGTGATAGTGATGATAGTATATATATTAGTAGTAATAGTATAATCAGTAGGTATATATATATAGTGTGGTGAAATCTGAGGCATAGTTACGAGGGTTCTGGCAATAATTACTAAAGATGAGATGTTAATTTTGTTATTATCGCACCACCTGCCATGCTATTATTCACTAAATTTATCCTTGTATTAAACCCCCAAGGAATTGAATAAATATAGGTTTATTAGTTTCTGGTAACTTTCAAATTATTAAGATC
>JABUQX010134479.1:12500-33890 GCA_015478945.1 Trachelipus rathkii | reverse complement strand
TCAGATGTTTTTTCTACATTAATTAAAAGCAACCACCAAAATGAGACATATTCTTTTCAAATATTTATGAGATATACAAATAAATGTTTTTTCATTTTCATTTTTACTGCTTATATTATTATATAGTTTAAAGCTTAAATAATTTATTTAATATTATATATATATATATATAGTATATATATTTATATATATATAATTATATATATATATATATATATATTTTATACCGTGGTTGTAGAATTATAGGAGTCGCATGGCAAGGTCGTGGATTCAGATCCTAGGTCGAAATTACCTAGAGATTAGTTGTATGAAATATCATGCTCGTGGGTGTGAACTTTTAATTAAATATAAATTATATTATATTATATATATATATATATAATTTATTTATATTTTATATTATATATATATATATATTATTATAATATATATGTTTTTTTTTTTATATATATACCGGTATAAATATATATATTATATTTATTTTCTATTTAATAATCGAACGCTCTATATTTACAATGATATCCAGAACTTCTATATATATATATATATATATTATAGATATTATATTATATATATAGCCTAGCCTCTTAGCAAGAACCAACTACAAGTCCATATACTCAATGACACTACAACACGTGTGGCCTGAATGAGAGACACATAGAGAATGCACTAGTTGCAGGAATTAATCATCTCGCAATATTTGTACCTAAGGAAACTTAACAAAACATAACAAAGCTAAAACAATAAGAAAACTCATAATCTCGTAGAAACTAGAGCAGGGAATACTGACCTTGAAATAGGTAAAATATCATGATTTTGAATCACCTGTGTACAGAGCCTGCGTTATGCAAAACAGCCCTAAAATAAATAATTTAAGAACAAACACTGTATCACGATATGATAGGTTTTGCAAGGTCCATATCAAGCATGCACCAATCTACCTACCACCATTTAAGAATAGTTAAAATCCTACTTGCCCATAAAGGTTCTAACTAGCTTTGGCATGTATGGCACCGGAGCCTCACGGGGAATCACAGGGGGACGTCTATCACTATACTCCGTTAATGTCTGTTAGGTGCGCAGGAGGAGACACCCATTGACGAACATCTATCAAGAATACACCAAAGACTAAGAGGTGGTCGGAAACCCTATCATCTCGGAGGGGAATTAGATTCCTATTGCGTGAGTCTTGTCACGGGAGGTTCTGAGATCAAAAATACATTCACGGACCCCGACTCCAAATGATCCTCAATACTGAGTAGTAGCAGGTTACTACATCTTGGGAGTAGTGATCTTAGCTTTTTAAGAACAAGAACGAAACATAGTCGACAGTCAAATTGGTGATAGAAAGTCTATTACTTAATCGTTTCTTCACACGAGAGATCTCAATGCAGACTAACCTTTGCAGACCGTGCTCGCCTACAGCACACATATACGCAGCAGTAGTCGTGCTCTCCTTCTTAATCATATCTTACTGTAATTTATAATGCAGAACTTATTCATTATATTAGCGATACTATTGTTACTATTTCAAATTTTGTCAAAATCATATATACACAGGTATTAGCATCTTAGAACGTAGAAGACTCTATCATCTAGGAAGCATAAAAGTTCAGTTCTGACTGACTAAAAAATAGACATCAAAAATCGTTCTTACCCTACCTTTCAGACTCAGTATGACCTATTGACTAGAGATTATATTAGAACTGTTTTCTCTTATGGCACTTAACTGTTAAACATTATAGCAACTGCACTTCATTGCAACGTCTTCGGAACCAGCACAATTTCACGACATATGGTAATGTACCGTTAATGATATCTCCAGTCAGCCCCTTGTACGTCTATTGTTCTATTGATTTTTATGAGATATGTTTGAATTCTAACTATCAATAAGTATGGCTGACTATTCAGTTCTATATATAATCATTATAAACTATATTATTACTTTTCTGGTTATTTATATGTAATTCATCAGAATATCCTATGTCTCAGCGTAACCCGAATACATATGAAACCTCAGTAACGATTCTATCTGTACACAATATACGGACTGGCTATTATCTGAATCATGATAGCTGGGAAACGAAGATACAGTGTCAGTAGAGCAACTGGAGATATGGCGATAACTATTTATATCTTAATAATATATACTATTTACAAGGTAAATTTAAATTATACCTAATATGAATCTAACTTTATGTACTGACTTATATTATTAATTAAATATATCACTTTAGCTTATTCTCCAAGTCTGTATCTTGCAGCGATTCTGCATACAGTCCTTAGCAAAATCTGTTATCTGTATTATCAGTATCAGTCCAAGCATGCTCTACCTGTTACAGTCTAGTCAGCACGAGAATCATAATCATCCAACACGGTCTTCTGTCCATCGCGCACTTCGAGGCGTCACATCCATCCGATACTCGCATGTTGCTGTGTATCAACATTTCTCTCTTCAATCATGCCACTCGCCATCCGATCGGGACTGTCGCTCGATCAACATTACACGTGCATTTCCTCACTTCTAAACACACTGTCATCAATCTACTGATAACCATAAATCGATATACCACTTTCCCATAACAGATATTTTACTGGCACAATCGTTGCCCTCATCTATCTAGCATTATAAATGAAAACAGTAATAATCTCGCTCTTATCCCACCGTGCAGCTCGGCCCCTCTCCACTATCATTGTGATTGAAACACTAAATTTGACAGTCATAAACACTTTTTAAGATCTGATTTCTCTTCTGTACTACATTCAACACCACTTGTGCAGATAGTAGTGTTACCGCTGTACTCGATAGACTCTCCCCCAGTGTCAGGAGCTCTACGCTTCAGACGCCTCTATTCAGTCCGTCGATCTAGTATCGGCCTCACGATGTACTTGATGTACATCACCAATCTTGACTCGTCTCGAGTATTCTCATTTCCTTTCAAAACATGGAACAACATTGCTGCAGCCCATTAAATAGGTTTCCCATCATCTGTTGTTGTAATCAGCGATTAGTGTCGTTTTGCTCACATGTAAGCTACCCCACATATATATAAACTGAGTCCGTTTGGTCTCAGCCCTTCTCCACTTCAAACTCACCTCGATAGACATCTCCCCCACCTACCAATTACACTTACACCTGTCTATCCCATACGTTTCGACACATAATACCCATATCACTGCCAGACTCTTCGTAAACCCAGACCTGCCCAGAAATATTTCTCACAGTCTCTCTCTCTTTACATTATAATATATATATATTATATTATATATATAAATTAATAATATTAAATGTCAAAATCAAACTACAATGATTCATAACCACGTAATCCAATCATTACTCATCTCAATGTGTCCCATCGATCTTCGCGAATCTGCGTCATCATCGCTAGATACCGTAATCCGTCGAGTCTATGACGAGTCAACTTTTCTTAGTAACTCTGAACGAAGATGCCCGACCGCCGCTCCCATCATTCCCTCATATTCTGACTTGTGTGGTACGACTCTTAGCTTAGTTGGAAAGGCAGATGACAATCTAAACCATCGCTCTCCTAATTTTATATTCCACACTAGCTAAGCTCCTCACCTCTCCGATTCATGACTTCTAAAACCTCTTACTCTAGCTCACCGCTCACCCGGGCCACCCTCAGTCCGTCTAATCACCGATTCAGGAATTCCTTTTGGACAATTCTGCAATTAGCTGTCCGATCTGATCTCATTCCCCTCTTACCTTGTACGTTTCATAAAAACAAAACAAATCCGTGCTTTTAGCTTACGAGAGGAACCCCGCACACCCCCAATATACAAACAGAAGACGGGAGCCCTTCTCTATATATCCCATCCTCTCTATATATATCTACCCCTCGCTCTATTCCGCCGACCTGTAGATGACCTTCGCTAATCAATCTTAAAACCGCGGAGCAGTCTCCACCAACTCTCGGGTCCGAAGTACCATTATATATATATATATAACAGACTCCAATATGAGTGCTTATATAACACCATATAAGGGTAACTCCATGCCGAGTAGAGACCCTTAAAGATAAACAACACGATCTCCTATCCAGGAGTCGGAGTGGCGTCATCCGCCTTCCGTGTGGGACCGATAGAAGGTTAGAGACTACTTCCCCCCCTCCGGGAGGGTCTCCGGAAATCCCCGCCGCTCTTGGGTATTTAGGTGTCACGGGAGTTCCTCCGCGCCCATCCCCTACGGGGTATAGGACAAGCGTCCCCCGATCTGTTCCCGTCGGCTACGAGCCTCACTTATCTATATCGTGGAGCCCGTGAGCTTACTCACATATTCCTCCACTCTTCTCCAATAGACACAATTTGCAATCTTAATACTCTGACTCATTTACTTATTTGTTGACAGTCTAAAAACTAGTAAAACCGAAAATATAATCTAACTAATAACTATCTATAAAACTAGGTAAAGCAATTCAAAGGTTCTCAAATATATACAATCCCCTACTGGGCTGTGGACCATACTTAGTTGCTTGAGAATCTAATGTACTGATTCAAATATCAGCTATATCTGCCTTCCTATTACTCTATATTAATACGCTCACTTGGTTATTTTATAATAACCGTCCCTTTATATGTAATATTTGAACTTCTATATTAATAACTACCAAGTGTATATATATTTACACGTGAAATTAATCCTCACTTATTATCATCTAATAATATTCCTCTATTCAAAACTGAGCTATACTCCATTGAATAAAATTTATATTGTTGACTAATTATATATATAATATATATATATATTATGTCACCAATCCTAATATTTCAATTGAACTCGCCCAATTTAGTTGCCCTACTAATGATATATATATATATATCTATATAATGTCGTCTCAAATATATATCACTCTTATTATTTATTAAATATAATATTAAAAATAAGAGAGAGTATAATATCACGTAGACCCAGACCTGTCAAAGAATGTCCCTTTAATAAATATATATATATTACTATATATAATTTATAATATATATATATATATTATATATATATATATCTCACTGATCTATGGTTAAAATCAGTCAAGCAGACGATCAGTTTTGAAACTGATTAATTATTTCAACTTGTTGATCAAATTTTTATTTAAAATAACACATTCTTACTTTCTGCATGAGTATGCGTAACTACAAACATTTAATATTTTCTATTGAACCCTCAAACTCTCTCTCCCTTCGAAGCTTATATAGATATGAGAATAAGTGTTTAACATAGTTAGTTTATATATTTTAAGTTTAAATGGTTTATTTAAATAAAAGTTTAAGAAAAATGTGAATAAAAATATTAAAACATTTGAATTATATATATATATATAAATTATAATATATGTTGTTCACCATCACAGTCACATCTCTCTAATAGTCATAATTATTCATTCACCTATATCAAGCCTATAAATAGCACTTAATAATTATCTACTAAGTCAAAATTAGTACTATGCAGCATCTGTGAGTGAGAGAGGTGAGACGTGAGTAAGCTCGAATTACAACTTAATATATTATAATTGCAAGTATATATATTATATAAATATACAGCCTCTACATGCATCTTAAATGTCTGAGTCTTTCTATATATTCTGTTCATCAGTATACAATAATATCTGATCTCATTAAGCCGCTTAAAATATTGTATATAAGTTAAATATGGATAAGCTTTCAAGTCCCCGTGGAGCTAATATATGTTCTGCACTCACTACTTAAACCCATATCCAAATACCACACATATTAGTGAGAGTAAATTCACAACTATATACACAATACTCTATACGAGTCACCTATAATATATATACAAAATATATATTACAGTATATTATATACAAAAAATTTTTATAAGTACTCAAAATTAAACTACTATAATCTATTCAATGTAACCCTGTTCTCCTTATGGTTACAAGTATTTCATAATAAACATATATTTATATTATCCATCAGCCCAGTAGGGGGATATATATCATATTATATATATTATATACTAAATATAAATAATATATATATATATATTATTACACTATATTTTTCTCAATAACATCATTATACCCCAGTACACTCAAAAATATAAATCTTAATCATCTCTCCCACTCCTAAAAGGCGCTAACAGATGTCCCCGACTAACATGGGCGAGCGCTTTCCCTACCCCAGAAGCCCCGGATTAGTGAGAGTACTCTCTTCTGATTAGCATCGCGGAGCAAAACTTACCCACCATATATCTCTTCCTCCCCCCTGGAGGGGGGGAAGAGTCGCTACCCTTATCAGTTCTCTCTTATATCTCTATTATATATCCACTCTCTCTATCACGGCCGCGTGCCTACACCATGTAGCGTGGCCTATCTCTCACCTCTCCTCTCTCTCTTTCTTCTTAATTTGTCTGATACACACAATACATGCGACTACCGGGCCATATTTCGTATCTCCTCCTCCGACTTTCTATAGGACTCGCAAAATCCCAAAGAAAAATCTCTCTCTTTGCTGTCGCGCGCGGAGAGTGAGGAGAGCGTGATGTTTCTACAAACACAATACACAAAAGAATACTCGGTAACCTCTCTCCCAAATACCTCTCTCACCATTCTGTCCATCCGAAATCGTACGCGGGAAACTAATGTGTCGCTCTCCCCTCCATATCACATCGATAAATATCTCTCTCTCTATCTCCGCGCGTTCGGCCCAATAATAGACATAATGTATTATAATATATAACATCACTCCTCACCGTATAATACATAATATAGATTGACAGTAAGTCCTCTACTCATCATCTTATTTATCATCTCTATCAGCCTATAATATTACTTCTGAATACTTCGGATATATCGGTTTAACCGTGATTTTATAGTATATATATATCGTTATAAAAACTGAATTACATATATTTACAGCCTATTTAAAATAATAGCTATTACTCATCAACCGTTCGGATAAAAGTCGCATCTTTTGCCCTTAAAACGTCGCAAAATATTCTTCTTCCAGTATAATATACGTAATATAAAATAATTATAAGCTTTAATAAACCTTAATAATAGTCTATTTCTCATCTATGCCTCATTTCACAATTTGCTTAGTCCGAGCACAATCTGATTTCGATATCATTATTGTTACCATTATGTTGCCTTTTACTTTTCAATGTTTCACTCTCATCAATAATCGTCTCACTAGGCCTTCATAACATTATTCTACTTTCTTCATCCAATCTATACTCTTATTATTTCATCTCATTATGCTCTAATAAACAATTTCTAATCTCGAATCATATACGCACTTGTTATATTATATCGGAAATACGTAAGTATATAAGATAAAATTAATATAAAGAGTTAACCCTAAGATAATTTATATGTTTATTTTTAATAGAAGTATATCTCTGTTTTTACAAGAACAGATAATTGAAAATAAAGATTATATTAATTATAATATGGTAATAAATATATATATATTATGTTATATAATGGTCTGTGATAAACAAAATGTTTTATAAGCATTAGAAAAAATTTTTAGATTAAACTAGTTATTTCAGATATTATTTATTATAATTACTTATTGTTATTATTCAAAAATAATGATAAATATTATATATAAGTGTAATACCTAAAATAATGTGCCATTTATTTAAATATAATTTTAATCGTATTAAATTTTATTAGTATTATTAGTACTACTACTACAAATATTATAAATGCTTATATATTAGATATAAATATAATTAAATATATAGTATAAAAGTATACTCACTTAAGTTACAATTTAATATAGGTTAAAATTTTGCATAGTTATATAAAACTACCAAACTCTATACAAATCCCTACTATAAACTATCTACTAATATAGCTACAATGAGAACGATGAATACTCCTATTAATGAAAAGGCAGAGGTATAAAGGAATACATGTTGGAATAATCTTGATAATAATAGCATATAAATTGTTTAAGTGGTCAGAAGATGTTCTAATAATGATAATAAAAACAATTTAATAAAATTATACCAATAAAAAAAACTTACTCAAATTATTCATCAGGCGATAAAAAATACGGATATCAATAGTCTATATTACTGAGGTAATTATCCTTATAGAGAGTAGTATAATGTCTATATATAGTGTATAAACGATAATGTGATTATAAAAATAGTAGAAAAATTTATATGTCTGATGTTTTTCATAATATATTTTTTATAGAGGTTATTTGTGTTTGTATTTACTACGAGGGAACTAATAATGAGGATTGATGAATTAAAATTATATGAATAAATATATATATAATATATCAATAATATACATAATGATTACAAAGTGAATATAATTAAAATGATATGTAATATATAGATTATCCCTATATAGGAGTGTGAGTAATATTATTACTATAATATAGTATATTATTAAATATATATAATATATATATATATATATCTATAAGTGATTGAATTATTTATATATAAGTTTATATACAAACCACAAAATAGTAAGGAAAGAGTCTTTACTAGGCCGTACTAGTAAATACACTAAGGAGTATTACGATAGATCCTATATAACGTAGGGGGAAGGGCGGAGGATATACTATACCCGTCGACTACCCTAATTAATATTGACGAGAATTAGACGGAGGTGATCCTAGATGAACCTCACTACTCTACTCCGGTGAGGGTGAGAAACTACGTCCTACACTCCGTAGTTATCCATCACGAGGAAGCGAGAAACCCGCGGTGACTCCACACCATACCGGTATATTAGTCATTCTTAGTAATTATTGATTAATTTTTATCATTATTAAATACATGCCTAGGGGTATTCTTTAGTTAATAAAAAAAATAAAATTAACTTATTACATAGAATATTAGACCTATATTATTATTAAACGTGATACTACGTTAATTAATAATAAGTGTATTTCATCTATATTATCTTATTATGTATTATTTTTATATATTATTCTCATTTTTATATTTACTACATATTTATCTAATTATTATCTTTATATAATTCATTAAATCAAAAATAAATTTTTTTATTATTTATCCTTTTACCTCATGAACTAAAATTTATTACCGTATTTATATCCAAAAATTGATATTTCCATTTCCTTATAGAGCTATTGTAAGTTTTATTTTTACAATTTATCACTATAAACTATAAATTAACCAGTGAGGTTACATACCTAAATGTAATGTATTCCTTTTTCAACGCTTTACATTAGCTATTTTAAATTTGATAAGTATTTTTTTGGAATATATGGAAGTGTGTACTTTATAAGATACATAATATAATATAATATACATTAAAATATATAAATAAATATATATATATACAGCAAAAATAAAACTAAATTTTTAGTAAGAATTCTGGTACAAAAAATAAACAGGAAAAATTGTAAAAAAAAATAAAAAAAAAAAAATTTATTGTTTATAATAAATTAATAATTTATTAATAAATATGAATAGAAGTCTATTTTAGAGACCTTTTATGGCTTACTCGTTAAAATAAATAGACTTTCTATAAATTTGCTTTTCTTTTTCATAACTATAAAGGACATTTAACACTCCATAGTGAAGAAATGGATATTTTAAGCTATTACGCGCCACCCTCAATTTTATTGTACAAAGAGTCTTAAGTGAACGTAATACATTCGTCGACCTTCATTACGGAGCGTAATTTCTACGGCAACCAAGTGATAGCGGAATTCAAAATATTTAGTGCCGATGACTTTATGATTGTTTAAGGAATACAACACGTCAAAATAAGTTTTCTTCTTTGTGTGTCTTACTATTAGAGGTGATCTAACGGTGCATCGCTCTCTGGTCCTTCTCCGTCACGGTTCAGGAAACTGAGTTATCGCGAAAATCGATTGCCGCCCCCACCTTGGATTTCTCCCTACGTACGGCTAAGAGACTGCCACTTTCTATGTAGCTCGCTTGTTAAAGACCCTTCCTATAAATGATTTTGGCTCCTAAATTGAATGCAATATTATTAATATTCTGTATGTATACGTATTTTTATTTTATGTATTTTATTGAGAAATACCGTTAATAGAACAAGTATAATATAGACTCGAGTTATTCGAATCCGGATTCTAGGAAAATCTGAAGTCATTACCGAATCCGATCGATAATCCGTATAGTGTAAAAATGTTCGAAATTCACTGAAATACCGAATCCCAACACATTCGGATTATTCGAAAATCCGAAATCTCGTAACCGGGTGTGTGGAATTTCGTAAAATAGCCGGATACTCACGAAATTACCGAATCCATATCCAAGAAATACATTGGTAAATTCAAAATTCCACCGATTCCACATATCGCCAATTCCGCGAGTAGCCTCACGATCAGAAAATATCACCTCTAAACTCGCGAATCCCACGTATTCGACTTCTACTCTTAATTATAATTTATTTATTGTATTATTTTAAACATAGTATCCTAATACTTAAAATTTATACAAGGATTCAGAAAATTGTAATTCCTTTCGACGTATATATGTCTATATATTATGTATGATTTGAGACTTATTTTTATTTTTTTATTTTTTATTTTACAGTAGTTTCCGCAATAAATAAATATTTACTCAATAAGTGATTCAACAATGTTATTTCCTTATTTTCACTATGTGTAAGCTGATGTGTAGGTTATGTTTCCCTGTATCTTTTTATCTTCTATATACTTGTATATATGCTTTTTCTTTTAACACGATGTTTTGAAATGAATTTAATACAAGTATATATTATTTATAGTATTAAATTCAGTCATTACCCATACTATATTACATCGTTTAAATATATACAATTCTGTTATTTATTATTATATTATATTGAGAAAAAGAAGTAAAAATAATTACTGTAGTTTATTATTAACTAGAATATTATATATTATTTATAAATCTAATTACTCAATAGCCTTAATTCTTATAAGTTTGTATAAGCTACTATTGATATTCATTGTTGAATATATTAGTAATTAATAATAATAAATGATTTTAAAGTATATAATATATGATTGAGATATGATTTTAAAATAATGATTATACTATATATATATATATATATATATATATATAATATATATATTTATCTATATGCATTAAAAATGAACATATTAATAAACTGAGTATATAATAGAATCCAATGACCTCACTGGGAAAAATTTGCCTATCATCAGACGCTTTATAATGGACCACCTATTACCAATATTACCTATTTAGTAGCTCCCATGCTCCTGTTGTTAACGACGATTCCTGTGATATATAATTATATTAACAAAATTCGTAAGTAAGTATATATAGGTTAGTAAAAAATATGAATGATAAATAATAAAATAATAAAAAGTTAAATGAAAATAATAATGAATTATGGCTTAATTATAGACAATACTTAAGAATATCTACTTTAAATGAATATAAAAGTTTCCCTCAATTATTCAATGTTATGCCCGCTACATGTAATCTTCTGATGAGTTTCCCGAGCTATTCATCCTAGGCAGTACCCTATTTTTACCAAAATATGATAATCCCTCTCAGTTAACGGGTATATATCACTTACCAGATCATGGGTATGATGTTAATTACCTGATAAACAATTAAATACGATTTTGTTAAGATATTCCTTTGCATCAAGGAAATTAGATTATATAACATATGTACCTTAAAAAATAAAATACTGGTGTAAATCACTATAAACTCACGATGATAGTTATATTGTTATTCCTCACCAAGTGTTCTATAATTATTACTATATTCTAAGTTATCATACTGATTGTGAGAAGAAGTATTCAATTTTTTGACGATAACTAACTTTTTAATTATCCTTGGAGAGTCTTCTAATTACTTAAGGCAGACTAATATATCCTTTGATAATTTTGGAATAGATCTTCTATTTATTGATAATAACACTATTTATCTATCTGCTACATGAGGATCATCATTGACTGAAAGTTTCTTATCAGCATAGGTTGTCCCCTATAAAAGTTATTATCAACACATAATTCCTGTCTGTATGTAATAGGATTATATTACCTATAATAAATATGAATTAGATTGAACTCTCCTACATAAAGTATCCTAATACTTCCCAACTCGTCTATATAGTAGTGTTCATAATAATATCTATATGTTGATTTGTCAACCAAAAGTTAAATATTAATTAGATCAGTTACTGTTAAATATAAAACATTGAACTTTTATCGAATAAAATAGCTTAATTATTATTAATAATTACTATTAGTTATTATTACTTTGGATAAATATATATATTGAACGAAGCGGTCTTTAAAATTATAAATTTTTTGTAAATCATTTACTAAAATATATAGTTATTCACCTCAATTACACCCACCTATGTTTCATATATAGATGATGATATATCATAGTAATTATGTTATTCTTTATTTAGCTTACTTATATTTTTTGGCAATAAATTATACATAACCACTAGGTTCCTAATTATAAACCACGGTTAGTGTATTATAAATTAAGATATAACATTAAGAGTCAAACTATTTACGTGATTTATATGTGTCAAAGATGTGGTGTTCAATATGAAACTACTATAAACGACTAATTATTGCCTTTCAAACGTGAAACAGACTATATTTCTTATAGAGCTATCAACAAAGAGCTATGTATATAGTTTGGAATTATTATTTGCATTATCAAAATTAATAAACTTAAAAAGCAGAAAAAACATTTGACCCTGGAAGTTGAACACCACTTCTCTTTCTAGATCAAAAATACTTAAAAGGTTATGATCGAGATATGAACGCACAAGTAGGATGTTCCTGGTGGATTAAATGATGCCTCTTTCTAACCTGCCGTGACAGTCTAAACACTACTTTAAGAATGAGTTGCAATTCTCTGTTTACTATGTGAAAATAGATGCGATACAATTAGAAAAGAGTGAGCATTTGTCATTTACACAGCTTCCTCGTGAGTATCAAGAATCTGCCATATTACCCACGCTTAGAAGAATAACAATACTAAAAAACTGAAAGGAAAGAGGAGGTTCATATTCCATGTAAAATAAATGATCGCGTCCTCGATGTCAATTCTAGCATCTTATCTCCTAAGATCATAAGATATGACATTTGTTCACATTCTGTCTTTTAGATTAAGATAGGGAATCATATAATCTAATATATTAGTTTAAAACTATTGGTATACTATAGTATCATAAATATAATCACTTTTCTTATTTCTATCTCTAATATAATTTAAAATATTAATATATATATTAATAATAAAAATATACGGTAATATATATATGATATATATATATATTTAATAATATATTAAATATTTTATATTTTATAATAATATATTTATATATCTAATAGTATATATATAAGTAAATTAATTTATCCTAATATGTATAAGGTGTCACCTCGTATTTATCTAGTTAGCTACATCTCTATACAAATATTGGTGATCCTGGAATTACTCTCCCTTACATTAAGCTCATCTAATATTATTAAAAATGTAGCGCTAATAGTATTACGGCCACAAGTTTTGATAAAACACTTGGCAACGTCTCGACGCTAGGCGGTACCTTTGATCGGTCGAATATTGTCCGTCATAAGGAGCTGTGCAATTTATTATTATTCTTGTGTGTTCGTGTATTATAGTTGAAACTCGGATTCTAAACTTTCTCGTACTCAACTTAGGTATACCTTATCACGACTACGGGACTTCCTGTATCTCAAAAACAATTCATGTTACGAATTATATAAAACCTCCACTATTTATTCCTTTTTGTGTTATTTAAAATAAGAAAATGTTTGTAAACTGAAGAAATTTAAATTTCCAAATTAAATAGCCAAGATATTTGTGCGTCTTAAGTACTCTTCGCCCTAAATAGATTCACCTATATTCACCAATCGAATTATTCCTGTAATGCACTCCTAAAAAAAATTATAACAGTATTGAGAGAGAGTAAGCTCAATAGTAAGAAACGGTCTTATGGAAAGATCAGCGCGAGAACGAACGCTCTTAAAGGATAGCATGCTTCACAAGGATCTGTGTCTTTGTAGCGTAGAGATTTGTACCGCCCCACGATTACATTAAACTCTTGAATCGCCTGAAAAGTTGTGTTGTTTAATGGGTAATAAAAGTTGATGTACGAAAGCGAGTATAACATCAAATAGAAAGTCCAACCTGAACAACAAGATAAGAAGAATAACACGAAGAAGAAAATGACGATAATTACCTATATTATTATATTATTTCACAGTGAGTAAGAATACACCTTCTAATTCGGAGTCGATTTTTGCCCAAAAATTTTCATCTTAAGGGTAATAATAACAAAAAATCATCAGAAAAAAAGATGTTGAGGGTCACTTGAAGAAATGAAAAATAAATAGTATCAAATTGATAGGGGATACGTGTAACCTTCTTATTTTTTAAGATCAGTTAAGCTCTGTCAGCTATAAAGTGTATTCGGAAAAACTACAGTCAATGAAAAAAAGTAACAAAAATGTAACCATCATAATTACTTTCAAGTAAAGGGATGTAAAGAATTAAATTTCACACTAAAAATAAATCAACACAGAATAGTTAAGTTCTTCCCACCTTAAAGATCATGGAGAAGAGTAAATATTATAATAAAAAATTACAGAAATAATAAATTTCAAATAAAATAAATACTTGACAGAGGTTAAATTGAGCTGTAAGAAATAAGTTTTAAACTCTAACATTTAGGTTTAATCTGAATAAGTACTAGTCTTTTTATGTATTATGTTCCCTACGAATTCGCTTTTTGAACTGTTTGATTATAATATCTATGGTTTCTACAATTATGTACTATTTGCATACAAAAAGTGTGAAATAAAAAAAAAAAGGAAAATTCTACAATACCTCATCATTGAGAATTTGAGTCTTATGCAACAAGTAAGGTCAATAAATAATGCTGAATTCTAGAGTACTCCGACCACCTTTTGGTTGTTCCCCTAAAAAATAGTCGAGTAGCTGCTAGTATTGTGTTTGCTGTTGTGCAGAAAACGCATCCTGGGTTTAAAGTGCGTTACTAAATGCTCAGAGACACGACGAAGTAAAATGATACGAATATTTCTAGCATAAGTAATAGTTCCCGTTCACTGCCTCCTTGTCTTCCTAGTAAAAATTGTCAAATCCTGTGAAAGTCGTGGTCAGTCGCAATTGCAAAGTAAAGTGGGTTTGGGACGTTGAAAACAGCTAAATTACCAGAAACACGTTTGAGGTCGACCGGTAAAACTCCCAGGAGAGAAATACACAGTTTAGTTTAATACGTAAAAAGCTTGTTTTTGTGCTGTAGTTATTTTCCCTTAATGTTAAACAAAACAAGCCACATTTTTAGTGATAGAGTTGAAAGTTCTGATAAAATTTAATATTTGGGGTTTTGAATTTTTTCTTCCTTTTAAGTTATCATTCCTGATTATAGTTCTTGTATAGGTTCCTGTAGAATAAACACGATGCTAAGTTGAATAATTTTCTAATTATATTTTATATACTGTATAAAGGAATTTTAGATGTAAGTAGTTGTATAAAATTCTCGTGAATTAGATCAATTAAGTGGCAAATGTAAAATATCCTAAAATGGAAAATTAATAATATTTATTAGTCATCGAAGTCTATCTTCTGTGTGAATGGCCCATCCCATTGTACGTCGCGGTATGTCATAGATGTTGCTAATAAAGAACAACAAAGATGTAAATGAACAGTACTAGTTGAGTGACTAAGTAAAGCCAAGGCATAGAGAAGTTCACTGATGACTTCGTAAGCTCCCGCGGAGTGCGACTTTCATATGGCTCTGAAAACGCAAAGTTCAGTTCATAGTAATGGAAGAGTACCAGCGGGATATTTGGACGCACTTTCATGATTGTTTACGGAAGTCTGTTGCTTGAGAATGGAAAAATTTTACGCGTCAGGCGCCCCGCAGTTGATCCGCCAGAAGAGTAAAATAAAGTGCCTAGGTAGAACAAAGATGCTGAGAGCATGAAGAAAACCATCAATATTCTCTTGTAAGTATAAATCCTGTCAAATCGTAGACGAGTAACTCACGGAGCTTTGATAAACAGCAAAAGATAAAGAAATTGACATAAATAAACTGCTTGTCCAGTACCACGCGTCCACTCAGCCATGAGAGGAATCACTAGTCTTTCTGGATATATTTGAGATAGTTACCTATCATTTACCACTCTTGTTGAATCTTAGAGTATATAGGAATAGAAATAACATAACAAGCTTGTCTGAGAACAAAAGTTCACTATGTTTAATGATCCTATCTATTTATTGAATATTTAATTTTAATGTTATAAAAAAAATCTCGATTCTTGAACGTAAATGAATATCGAAGTAAGTGAGAAGTTATAAATAATTTAACATTAACGCAGTGAACACTCTGTATATTGACTTTCGTATGATACTTTTGCACTTAATAGTAAGATAATTACTGGCGAACATAATGATCTGCACAATACTTGAGTTCCAATCAGTATTGTTTTAATATAGTGGTAGCGTCTATTCCACATAGTGGATATTATATTTTAGAATTTGATAATATCTCTTTAAAGCGAATGCGAGATTGTATCCTTTTAAAATATAGACTTTAACGACAAAAACGAGCTAAAAGATCATATTGTAATAAATAAATAGAAATGAAGCCATATGATAAACCGAATATAATAACCCCTTATGAGCTAGACGAGTAAGATATTTTTAAATGTAAGATATTAAGTTTCCCCGATCTTAGCTTATTTAAAGCTTGTAATTTTCAGAGCTAATAACTATATTGATTAAAGTATTCATGCTTTGTCTAGGTACAAGTTTATAGTACTGAAAAATGAAATAGTATCTAAGATAAATAATGCGTACTACAAAACGAATTGAGAAAATAAAATAATTAAATGAGATAATATATTAATATCCATTTAAATGTTATATTATATTAGTATAAATTATTAAAATATCTAAATAAAAACGATAATTAAAATTAGCTTTAAGATTTAGACCCAAAACTGATAACAAATAATATAAATCCGCATATTCCACGATAATGAATCCTTGAGGTAATTAATTGTAAAAGTAAAGAATATATATAATTATCATACAAGTTGAGTGTGAATTTGTGAGTATAATATTGAATACTAGCATAATATCATTATCATTGTATGTAGATACTTTAAAAAATCACCACGAAGTAAAGAGTAGAGATAAGGTAAAGCACGAATAGATAATTGAGATAATATTTATTAGAGTGAAAATAATAAAATGAAAAATGATTATTTCTTATATCTTACAAATACCTTTAAATATGTAATACAAATACCAGTAAATATTTTAGGTAATACGCTGGAAAAATAACATCACAGAAAATAACCTATATTCGTTTATTTAGTTTTATGTATGTATTATCACTTTCATGTATATTTATTATCTTTATCTTATTTTTCTTGATTTATTATATTGTTTTTTTATTATTATTTATTTATTTTGAGTTGATGTACGGATTAGTTAAAAATGAATGAAGAAAGATAAAATATCAACTATTATTAATGTATAAAATTAAAGCCCAAAGTTGTGAGATACGTTATAAAAGCGGTATATATTCTCAGAATATTAATAGCGTTGTCATATGATAAAAAAATATAACTCAATATGACTACTATATAATATAAAATACTAACTATGTAATTATTAGATACAATTAGAATATGGAGTTTCAAAAGTATATAATATAGAACCATATCGGTAACAACAAGATACTTTTAATAACCCTACCTCATCAGTAGATATTACCTAATAAATATTGGTAGAATTTAGCCTTCCTTTCCATGATGATGACTTATATTAACAGAAAAGAGTAGACTTTCTAATATGTATAATGTATATAGTTTAATATTATAGTATATTATTATAATATATAAAATCGTAAGAATGAGAAAAAAAAAATGTCCACCTACTAAAAACAACTTATTAGTGACATATTCTCTAATACTATTGACATATATATTATTTCTATCTTCATATATTACCTCTAGCCTCTTATTATATATATCTAACCATCTTCTGGTAGTTTATAGTAAGTTCGAATCCCGATACTGAGTAAATAAGGTGAATATATAGTATAGGTAATAAATATGGTAATATAAATAAAATCAAAAATACTGAAATGCATATTATATTAATTAATGACCTATATAAAAAGAAAATAAATATATATATTTATTAATATATTAGGCTCCATATATATATTACAATTAAATATATATAAAGGTGCATCTTGCAAACCGGATCTCTAAAAGTGCCTAACTTCCGGAGAAGATCTCTCAAGCTTAGAAGCCCTGAGATTCCAATTGTCTCTGTCTATAGAAGACATTCTACCTGACATGCTCTGGCAACGGAGACCTATCTCTCACCGCTTCTCCCGGCTACAGCCGTGAATCCGAAATAATTAGAGTGCTCTCCTAATTAAAAATAGGTTATTTAGTTATGTGTATAAAATAAAATATATAGTTTTAAATTCAATTGTTATTAAGTAATATTGTCCAACTTTACATGAAATAAATATATTAATTAATGAAATTAAGTAAAATACTGTATTTCCACACACAAAAGCTGATTATATAAATTGTCTGTAGTATTATTCGTTAAATTAGCTTTTAAAATCTAGGCAATGTAATATAAATAAGTTCAATATACTACAATAAGGTTACAATATTTAATGACTATAATAGGAGTTGATATGATATGAATAACCCATAAGAATAGGGCCTACTTATTCGAAAATCTCAATCTAATTACCTAAATCAACGACCCTACATCTATTTGCAAACGTAAACAGTTACTGTGACTATGAGATGAAATTGTGTGTTTTGAGTATCAGAAATGAAGTCGAAAACGACCTAAACTAAAAGTACACTTCAGAAGTTGTCAGCGTTACCAAAACGTGCAATATATATAGTATTAGAAACCAATTAGAACTTTGTGTATAATATGTAGAACTTGTGCGCATAATCCTTAGCTATGACATAGACACATATTGGACACAAGAGAAAAAACTAAAAAAAATATTATTGATGAGAAATTATCTTATATTTACTTTAATAACTCTAAATATTAAATGACGCTACTTTAAAAGTAATTAGTGCAAACTAAGCATTATTAAAGTATTATGATTAATTTAACTATAACCACATTATGTAGTACCAATATACAATGACAAATTTTATAGTCCTCTTTGTATGATTCCCATACCATTACTATATATTAATATTTATCGTTCGAGAATACTATTATTATATACAGTAAACCCTTTCGCTTATTTTTTCCTCCTACTCCTATATTGGTCAATTGAAAAAACTAAAATTATTAAATAAGTTCACTAAAATTATATGAGAATATAAAAACATAAAATAAAATCCAATGAGTGAATATTTATATGAAAATTTATATGGGTAGGTAGGTAAGCTTAATAGTGATACTATAAGGTTAGTTGAGAAATTATTACCCCCTTATTCTATTCACTTTATCTTAGTTTTATGCGATTGCTTTTTTTAGTATATTTTTAAATTGATTATTTAAGTATATAGAGTTTGAATGTGAGGCTAATATTTATACAGATATAAAATAAAGGTTTAATTAATAATATTTAGTTTTATTAACGAGCAGAATATCTAAATAAGTCTGGTTTTTGTTGTGAGATTATGGTTGTTAATAATCTATATTAAAGTGCTCTAGTATGCCGTTATTTACTTGTTGAAAATAATTTTATTTTATTGTTTGTCATAGAACCAATGCATTCAGAATTATGTTCATCTTAATAATATTATGTTGATGCTCCCTATTTTATTTAAATATAGATTATAGAAATCCTTGTCTCAATAAATATTAGACTGTATATTCATCATATTCATTACCAATATTCCACACGTTATAATATCTGTATTAATAGTCAATATTTACTCAGTATGCAAAATATTGAGCTTCACCATTTGATTCTGGAATATGACTATATATTCGCTGTTACTACATTATAATATATAAGCTTTGAGCTGATATATATATACTAGTTAGTGAGTTAAAAATATGTGAAAGATAGGCTGCGTGGTTACAGAAACGACTTTAATTAGATTTTTATGAGCTTTAATATAATCTATTAATACATTATTATTTAAGTAAAGTTTCCCCATATTCCATTCTCCCGCACTGTATCTCGTTCCCACTATCAGTCCTGCAGTCCCTTTTCAACATAGAACCCTCTCAGTACGCCTACCAGGACAGGGTAGTATTACCTAAAATAAAAGACAAAATTAATATTAAGTTTATGATTTATAATGAATAAAATAATTAATTAAATATAATAAAAAGAAACTGGTGAAATCATAACTCACTGTGTTTATGTTTTCCCCAGGGTTCTATTTTTTGGCAGACATTCTATTTTCTAGTTATACTTTGTGGAGAGAAGTTCTATTTTTGACAGAACTACTTTTATGTTCCTTGGAGAGTCTTCTAATTCTTAGCAGAAATACCTTTTTATTTTGGAAAGATCTTCTATTTATTGATAGAAACACTTCTCTGTCCAGGATCCTTGACGAAGTTTCTATCAGGCAAGGTTGTCCCCTAAAGTTTCTAACCATAATTCCTCTGTTGAGGATTTAGTTACCAAATGATGTTGAACTCTCCCAAAGATCACTAATACTTCCCAACTCGTGGTGTCAAAATATCTAATTGTGTTCTGCACAAAAAGTTAAGTTAATAGACGTGCTGTTAAATAAAAACATTGAACTTTTTCGAAAAACTATTATTAAATTACTTTAGAATATTTACTTGGAAATTGAACGAATCGTTTTAAATATTTATAAATTTTTGTAATCATTCAATATATTTCCCCATTCACCCCCTGTTTCTCGAATTGTTTCTTTATTGCTACTATTTTTGCAAAATTAACAACCACCTAGGTTCCTATTAAACCACGGTGTGTTCATATATACATTGTATAACTGTAATTGTGTGAAGGTTTATGACTATAGTATATGTGTAAGAGTATAAGAGTTTTGTAGATATTGATTAATTAAAACTTAAAAAATACTAGGGTGTTATTAACCCCCTTCTTAGTCAACTTAAAAGTTATGTATGCAAAGACGAAAGAAATGTTTGGATGAGCCGTTCACCGCCGAACTGTCTACCAAGGGTGACGTGATGAATGAGAGGCTGGGTCCTGAAGACGACTACCCCCGTGAGAGAAACCTTAACGGGTAAAGAAGAGGGGTATCGGAAGTAATACCGTCTGCTGCTCTTCTCTTATCATAGTTTGAGTCAGGTAAATACATATCTATTTGTTAACTGACTGTAGAAATCCTTTCTTATAAACTCATTAATTTAAAATATTAACTTATTAAAAACTTTCGGTATATATATATAAATAT
>JABUQX010134479.1:0-7500 GCA_015478945.1 Trachelipus rathkii | reverse complement strand
TTATAGTGTATAACTAGGTGAGAGAAGTCAATGATCATATTCAATTCTATTAACCTATTTTAAATTTTTACACACGCTATAATAACATTAAAAGAATATGATTAGTAAATTATTAATGAAGTGCATTATTAAAATACACCATTAGTTAATCAGAGTGATAACGAACAGATAATCCTATAGGTCAATAAATAAGTATAGGCTATCCCATAAAATACCTGTGTTAAAAGATAAAAGAATGGCTTGTTTGAGCCCTACACCAAATTATTTTCACACCTATCCTGGGAAATTCCATACAACAGAGAGGACAGCTTTGAGATTATGTATTATATATGAGTTGTTATATTCAGTTAATATTCGTCAGGTCTATCTATCCCACTGCTCTCAAAGATGATATCCTTAAGATTCTGTAATAATGTTATTGAAAGGCTCATGATACATCCATATCTTAAAAGAGGTAATTGTCAATTCACATTAACATATTTAATGTAATGTTATAATAAATATCATTGGGTGGCAAGTCGAGCTAATATTCACCCCCATCATCAATTTATGTATAGAGAGACGTCGGCGTATGTTCGTATTTTCTATTTATTATGTTCTAGTGTAAGTGCCAGTGTTACAGCTCCGAAGGTTAACATTTTTAGATTATCGCATTTTATATTTTAAGTACTAAGAGTTACTATGGTGAGTTATATACATATATAATGTATGCTCTTATTTTGTCCATATACAGTTTTAAAAGTAAATTATTCATTTCGAGATAGTGGGTATATTCACACTGCGTACATATAACTCATATTAAAATTCACATCTATCATTTTACCTCGAGCTTCATTTATTAACACTATTAGGAGTTTATACGCTATAATAACTCATTTTTCATATAATATTTAGAATAATATTCTCTATACTTCGCATATGAAGTGAGCGTTATTGCATAATCCCATCCAATAATCTAAATTACAATGTTTAGAATAGAAGATCGTCTTGCTATGGTTATAGATGGAGACCCATTACAGATAATATCTTATGTTAGCAGGTTTATTAAAAAATAAATAAATTTATTAAAAAATTAAATAATTGTATGAATGTGGGATATGAGATCTTCCACCAATTACATAATATTAACACATACGGAAGATGCTATCACCTCGATTTCATATATCTCGGCACTAAGTTTACATGTAACACGCCAGAAATTTTATATAAAGATGAAACAAGTTCCAACAGATTAACATTTTATAAAAATTTTTACCAATTATCCCCAATAACATGGGAAGTATTTGGATCAATTATGATTAGTATTAATGTAAATAAGTATAATATTTAATCAATTATTGAATATATATATAAAAGTTTAAAATACACTTGGTAAGTTATAATCCAATGATTTAATATTCAGCAGTAAATATATTAATGTATACGTTACCAAATAAGATACAAACATTGTATAAATATTAATTAAGCCTGGGACGAAACTGACCTGAGTATAGGAGTTAAAATCTGGTCTAAATAAATTTGGGATCAATTAATTATAATGTGTTTTTTTACACAAGCACAAATAGGCAGAGAGCGTTACATGTAAAAGTCACAGTTTGAATTAAATAAAACTCCAGGTTATAAAGAAATTATTAAAATATCTGAACCGTTACGATGCTATGGATGGACTGATTCATCATTCTAACATGAACCATAAAAATTTAAATTGGGTTATGATTTGCAGAGTGTTATTGTTAATATTTTTTATTCAAAATAATAAACTTAAATAATAATAATAAAATCTCGGTATAAAACAAAAACAAAAAAAAAAACACACCATTATTAACCTTCACCACTATAGTAATCTGTATTATAACTAAGATGCAATTTTTGCTATATATAGATCTATATATATCTATGTGACAGAATAGCCTAGCATCTTGTATATATATATATAGCGTCGGGCTCGAGGGAGGACCTATATAGTGATAGCCCGCCCTCCCTTATTTAAGAAGTAGGTTAGATTTGGTCACCACTCTAAATAATAAGAAAAATAATATAAATAAAAAAAAATAAAATTTTATCGCTATCATTTATACTTTAATAGCCAAGCCAAGCGGTAGTACTACGAGTTTTATTTAGATCATCTTTTAATTCTTTTAGAAAAGTTTTTATATTTTTAAATAAATGTTAGAAATTTAGAGGGTACAAAATATCCTTCAATAGAATTTCACTTTAGAATATAATATGAGTATTTATATTTTTTTCTTTCGTTATCATATAAAATGAAATTAATATTGTTATAATATTATATTATAATATTATTTTTTCGTATGTGAGATAATACAACTCTAATATTATGATTATACTTTATTTAAAGCTTTATAACATCATAGGCAAATTTGTATATTATTATTTTGAGCTCTCATCCTTAGTATTAGTGGCAAAAACACGGGGCCTAACTTGGTCCGATTCACCACCATTACTCAAGTAAGAATTGAATTAGGAAGGTGCAGTTGACTATCGGACCACCATTAGTTTTTCCTGTAATATTACATATTATATATATGATATTTTTATTATGAACAACATTTGTGTTTCAACTATCTCAAGTCAAAAATGTTACTGAAATCAGGAGCAAGGAATGAAAATTATATTTATTAAAAAGTGAAATTTATTAAAAAAAAATGAATTCAAAAAAGTGTCCAAATTTTTATTTTTAAGCGTAGAGGGGTGAATCGGACCACCTATTATTTATTTATAATCTCTTATTTATTATTATTTTATATCATTATTATTTTTATTTTATAAAAGATAATATAGCATATTAATATTAATTTGAATAATATTTCTAAATTTACCTTAAAAAATTAAAAATATATTATATATTTAGACATTATTATATTACGTTAAAAGAGAATTTAAAACAGATGCGTCCCGATTCACTCACCTCAAATGGTGGTATCTAATCGCTTCAAATCATTCCCATATACCAATATGATTCCTACATTTTCTCCGAAAGATATTCACATAACTTGTGAAATAAAACTTTATTATTAGAATTAACATTAATGTATTTTTTTGTTAGCACTTTTAGTAGTAACCAATCACGTTATAGCAGCTTTAGAATTTTCAAAAATAAAAAATATAAAAATCATCACTCCATAAAATTAGTGATATTTAAGCGTAGACGTACATGTTCGAGAAAGAGATCCATTAATAGAATAAAGGAAAACTCCATGAAGGTTTCACGAATGTCATCTTCTGATTGTTCGTGCCGAGATTTAATTGTCTTAGTAAAAAATCATTGAGAGGAGAGAGAGAGTGGGAAAGGATTTCGAAAATTTGACTTGTGATTTCTGGCAGAAATCACGATTATAACGGATTGACAGAGTTTAGTTGAATTTCTGCCCACCACACACCGTTAGTATAGACGCGAGTATTTACACAAAAAGGTATTCTGAATGAAGAGAGAGGTGCTGATTCGATTTAGGAAAGTTTATCGCCTGGATATCTGAGCATTCACAAAAAAACAACAATACGGATTCGTGTAATATTTGTCACAGAAAGTATTCGAATCAATTATAGATTTGCATGAGAATTTTAGCCATCAAACGTGTATTTATATTAAAAATAAAAATAAATATTAAAGTTTTTGTTACTTTGTGACAAAAATCATGTACACTATTTCATGGTCTTAAGTACTTTCGCTGCATATTTCCCTAAAATAATTTTTTTTTTTTGAGGATTTTTTTTTTTTTATAAAATTCTATCTCACTTTTTAAAACCCATCAATTTATCCTTCAAGTGTTAATACTAATATACCAAGTATTTACCCCTAAATGGTGCTATAGTTTAAATGGTTAACCATCTACTTTCATCTGGTGAATTATTATCACACTAATTACTATTAGTAATTTCTAATGCTCACTGTATACTATAATTATTATTATGGAAAAATCTGAGATTAGCTAGGGGTTCTGAAAATAATTTTCTCCCTATATCATTATTGTTAAAACTTACAAATACTGTATAATAAAAGTATATTTATATTAATTTAAAAGATACAGAAAGTTGAGATTATAGTATACCGTATAATTGGAGTGTCCTAATAAATTACTAAAATAATCGTTACACGAACACAAACAATATAATTTTTTGAATTCCTTAGCTAACTACTGTTTATACAGATTATTTATAATATAATTCTAACAATATATATCCACATTTTATTATTTATTTCTATAAGTATATTTAAGAGAGTTAGTAAAAAACAGTCAAGAGAACGTCTGTTTATATATGAGTTATTCCACATGGTTTCCACTGATGGCATTGGGAATTACGGCTCTTGAGTTAGCCATGCATCAACATATATTGATTTACCATATAAACTAGAGGAATTTATACTCTAAAAAAGAGAGAATTGTAATACGTAAAGCTCCTTATATCATAGAAATATATAATATATCGGTATCGCTCCTCTTTAGTGAAAAAAATAATAGTATCTTTTCAGCCTCTTCAAATAAAGTTTTTAAACTCCCTCAATAATAGATTTTAATAATCTAAAAATAATTAATAATATTATTATTTTGTATTAAACAATCACAGAATAATACTAAATTATCAATACAAATTAAATACATAGGTAATAATTTAACTGAGGTGAATAAACTTTACGTTAACTATTACATATATTAATACTAAGAACTGTGAATAATTTACAAAAATTGGTGTCAAATGGCAACCTTGCTCAATGTTTGTATTTATTTACCGATGAAGCTGTGAATTTTACAAATAACAACTGTATATTTTTAATAAAAAATATGAAAATATTATATAACGCCTATGAAAAAAAAATAAATTAGACTAATTATATTCATGATGACGTTATTTTTTTTATTTAAGGGATATAATTACACTTTACAGAATGATTGTTTCTGATATGTTTTTACCCTAGAATTATATTTACTATTTATATGTCTTTAATATTCAGAAGAGATTAATAATAACTGTTTTCACTTTCATTCTCGCATATTAGCGCAATAATATTTTCGAAAATCAAAGGTTAAGGGGTATAATAATACAGATTGTATTATGTAGATTGAATAATGTATAATGTAGATTTTGACTTATTTGGCTAAGAAATTTAGGAAAAATGCTAAAAAGTCGTTCGTTTAAGTCAATTTTTAAAAAAAAAATTTTAAAGGTAAAAAAAAAGTTTGGGGCTAACGAAGTTTAGTAATTTCCAATAAATTACTGTTAGGTGCTCTTTCCCCGTGCCTTACCGAATTTAGGAAAAATGCTAAAGAAAAAATGTAAACAAATAAGATTGCGGCGTAGTAGTTCGTTGATTTGATGAATGTTTCATTCATGAAATTAGCTTTAAATCTAATTTCTTCCAAATCGATAAACTCCATCACAATAGTTGATCAATTATTTGTAATAAAAACCATATGTTAATTTTTTTTATTTTGTTTATTCCAAAACACGTGCTCAATTCAGCTGATCAAAATTTTTGTAAACAATTGGTCGACTATGCGTTTCCAGAAGCCCGACTGCAGCCGGGCGGGCACACAGGCGCCTATGCATCGTTTCCAGCGCCTGTTTGCGCACTTCTACCTCATGTAAACGGCACAGTCAGGCGCCTGTTGTTAAATCCTCGATTTTGGGAATTAGTAAACTGGCGGGCTGCGGAAGGATACTTTAGCTGCGTTTCCCGAAGCCCGAGTGCAGCCCGTGTGCAAAATCGACTCGGAAACGCTTCGAATTGAAAAAATTACATAACCAATCAGAGAACAGGAATTTGAGTACTGGAAACGGCCGAGCGCGCCCGTCGGAATAGTGAACAATACTCTTATACTTATATTTATCTATTTTATGAAATAATACGATATATTAGTATCTTAATATAAAAGTTAACTAAAATATTAAAAAAACTTTTGGCAAGTCATTTCCGACACATGTTTTGCAAAGAAATTTGTTTGTAAACAAAGTATCCTTCGCGTTTATTAATTCCCGAATTCGAGGATTTAAGGCGTTTTCGATTTTGCACTTTTGCTAACGAAATTTAGGAAAATGCTAAAAAGTCGTTCGTTTATGTCAATTTTAGACATATTACATAAAATGACTAACGAAACGTTAGTATTTTCCTAAAATCTGTTTAGGTTGCTCTTTTCCCCGTGCTTCCGAATTTTGGAAAATGCTAACGAAAAAATGTAAAACAATAAGATTGCGGCGTAGTAGTTCGTTGATTTGATGAATTTTCATTCAATTGAAATTAGCTTAAATCTAATTTCTTCCAAATCGATAAACTTCCATCACAATATTGAATCAATTATTTGTAATAAAAACCATTTGTTTTTTTTGTTTTATTTTTGTTTATTCCAAAACCACGTGCTCCATTAGAACAGCTGATCAAAATTTTTGTAAACAATCGGTCTATTTTATGCCCGAAAATCGTGCTAAAACTGGTTAGGCATTTCTTATCCAGCGTAGCACAATGCAAAACACCGAAAACGGCTTTTAAAACAACGGGCGGCCTGACTGTGTACGTTTACCGTGATGTAGAATGCGCAAACGGGCTCGGAAACGATGCATATGCGCCTGTGTGTGCCCGCCCGGGCTGCAGTCGGGCTTCGGGAAACGCAGCTATTGTTTACGATTTAAATCTTTTTTCAAAACATTGGTCGGAAATGGCTTGCCAAAAGTTTTTTAAATATTTTAGTTAACTTTATATAAGGATCCTAAATATATCGTATCATTTCAAATAAAAATAGATAAAATAAGTATAAGTCGGCCTTCCAGTGCACTCAAATTTCCTGTTTCTGATTGGTTAATGTAATTTTTTTCAATCGAAGCGTTTCTGTCGATTTTGCACACGGGCTGCACTCGGGCTTCTGGAAACGCAGCTATTTTTTTTTTTTTCAAATTTTAATTTATAATATATATACTAATCGGTAAAAAAAACTTCAAAGAATTTTTTGATACCATTTTTGTAAATTATGAATTTTATGGTTTTAATGTAATAGTTACGTAAAGTTTATTCACCTCAGCTAAACTATTACCATATGATGGAGAGTATCACGGGCTCTCGTGCAGGTGGGTTCACTTGCCTTGAGCTCGTGATAGCCTGAAGTGCAGTACTTTGTCTGCCTGGAGGGACGGCATATGCCCTTCTTTGGTCAGGTTCGCTCTCAGAAACAAAACAAAAAAAAAAAAATACTCTATACTAGTGGGAAAATGACTAAGAAATATCAATGCTCTCTTCTGCTAAAGAAAGCCTATGGGAAAATTTGAAACTTTGAGAGGCTGTAACTTTTTTCCTAAAGACTTTAATCATTTTTATTTGTTTTTATGCTTTATTATTTGTTTAGACTTTAGAGTATATTCTGTGATTTTTAATATATATATATATATATATATATATATTATATATATATATATAATATATATATATATATATATATTATATATATTATTATATATATATATATATGGTAATTGGTTTCCCAGAGGGTGTAC
>JABUQX010134478.1:12500-20179 GCA_015478945.1 Trachelipus rathkii | reverse complement strand
CTAAACCCAGTCGGAGACTCGGGCATATTACACTTCTGCTTACATGACTACGAGCACACTAATAGTCTCTGTACATCTCATGCTATCGTATAACCCCTCTTCAGTCAAAAATTCTGAGTCTACGATCTATTACGAAACTCCAAACCTCTTGCCCAAATCCACTTTGGCCTTAGAGGAACACCATAAGTACCTCATCTGATGCCCATATAGCAGAGAGCCGGAGATCGGAGACCTCAAAAAAATTCATTTGGTTAACCGGTGACAATATATACATATATATCAATAAACTAAATAGAAATGAATAAAAATAATACAAATAAATCCGAAATTATATTTAAAATACATCAAGATAAAATTATAATAACTTAATCTAAATAAAACTTAAATCCACGAAATCCAATAATCTCAATTAGATACCTAGGAGTGAATACATAATATAATATCTTCAGAGGATGAGTCATGAATCGGTGTTGCTTACGTGCTACTTAGTGAATGCGGTCGCTAGCATGTCGGAATTCATGTCTCTCTATCAAAGCAGTAGCGCAATGAAGACCGTCACATCAATTATACAAGGGAGAGGTTAGTTACCCCCTCCAATTCTGATATTGATTATTTAATCCTTGCTTTGTAAGATCTCCATATAAATTATTAACAATACTTTTTTTTTACAATTTCCATTATATTAAGTCTTATTTAAAAATTGTTTATCCAATGATATCATACTAGTTATCTTAATAGTATTTTTACTTTCTAAAAATTTATCCCACAAATTAAATTTAAAATACACCACGAAAATAAAAGGAACCGTACCGCCCTCACTCCAGTAACAAGCAATTCACGCTTAACTACTCGAAACACGTGATCCTATCAGCTGGTATAACTGAAGTAAGAACACCTCAGCCGCTCGCGTGACCCTTGGAGGCCTGACGAACCGAATGTGGACAATACTACTCGGTTGCTTAAAAACTACGCTAGAAGCAGTTCTTTTGGGACGTGATTGCCTATGTTTAGAGAATTAAGCTATTTTATGTTTCTGGACGCGGAGTCCAGATTTCGAATCCCGCTGATGGAGTGAGTAAATCTCCTGACTCATTCCAAATAATATATTATGATTCTGACTGTACACTCGAGGTGGACCGGTGTAAAGCAAAGGAGGCAAGAAAGAGAAGCAGTAGCAGGGAGACAGCAAAGAGTTTTGAAAATCTGAAAGTAATAATATTGGAGAGAAATGTAAATCTGGAGTAAGACAAAATATAAAAAATGATTCGGAATTGTTTTAAGAGCGAACTTTAGGATTTGAAGTTTCATTTCTAGCCAAAGGAAAAATTATAATAACATTCAAAAATTTGCAAAATTTTAAGTGTTTATTTTAAATTATTTCATATAAAATATCAAAGAGTAAATTGAACATTTATTTATTAACTTTCTTTAATTAATTATTGGAATAGAACTGAGATTTAACAATGAAAATAACAATAATTGTGAAAGTTTAAATGCTATAGAAATGAAGCTTGCCGCATGTTTATCTCGCATACGTCGATCGAAAATACATAATGCCACGACAAATTCAAATACTAAAATCCTCTTCGTCAATCCTGCCATAAAGCAAACGGGCCCTGAACCACCCATCCCTCTTCTATGCAATGTCTTTCTGACCATAGGTGATGATAAGTATTGGAAAGCTTTATCCCACTCACGCAAACCACACCACCTGCAGCGAAATCTGTACCTATCTTTCTTTTGTCCCCAAATAAATACAAAAATGAAGTAATATATGTAGTAAATATACATTTATCACTGCATATTGATCATAAGTGTATTAATATAATTATAATATATCACCTTATATAATAAAATATATTAAGTATACCTGACTATGTATAGTACTTAATATAAAGGCTGAGTAATAATCCACAATAATAACTCCATATTCCTTACTCCATATTATATAATAATTAGATATATAATAATATATATATACATAATATAAGTATATTATAGCAACTACTACTACCTCTTAACTTCCTAACTCTCTCCCAGCCCCAGAAATATTTCTCATCCTGTAAACATCGCGACGAGGGTCTTCCTCAATAGACAATCTCTCCGACCAACTCCTTTTCCTCTTCAATCCATTACTCCTATGTAGCTTTCATCGTTTCCCTTAGAGCCGAATTTTCTTCCACCTATATAATCGTTTCCATCTCTTTTTCTTCCCACCTCTTCTCGTCCTTCTTTTTTTCCCTCACAATGTCCATCCCATCATAACATATTTGCTGGCATTTCCTAATCAGGCGCGCACTCCTTTCAAAGATGCCCCAACCCATCTCAGTCTTCCCACAAGTCCATCTTGCGCTAAAATCTTCTTCATTCCTTACAGTTCTCTTATTTACTACGATCTCATTATTTCTCCGTCTCTATTTCTCTTCTTTCTCAGTTCATTGCTCTCAGAGTCCCTCAATTTACTTCAACAAGCATTGTATTCACTCTTCCCCTCCCTTCTCGTAGTAGTCCACGTTCTTATAAAGCTCCAACAGCAGCCCATCGGTAGCCACCGTAATAAACTTTCGACCACATGACCGTTTTCAATCCTCCATTCCATACTATTCTCGCCTAATCGATGGCGAGATAGGGATACAGTGCTTCATAGCCCTGACCTCCCGTAGTTCCCTCGACATTTCTTTCTAGTATATCTATCCCAACATGCCGCCTGCGCCCCTGTACATAATACATCTCACCTAAATATACGCTAAGAATACCACCACCTATCACCTCCTAATCTTTTGCTCCACCTGTTCATCCCAAGTCTTTCACCCGTTCTACTCCCTTTAAACCAATAATAATATCTTCTTTCTTATGTGAAGATTCGCTTCCTCCCTATAGTGCCTCATCAAACGCCATCCTGCAAAACAACCTCACCCACCTCCCCGTATCTACAAGCCCTCCTCACTCCAACCATTCTAGGTCGTCGGCACACGCGAAGATATCTCCATCAAAAACTCGTAATCTCTCCTTCACTTTACTTACAATATTGACCTTGTAATAGTATGATTAATATTAGTCGATATATACACTCCTTGTTTAACTCCTTTTCTTACTTCAAACCATATATCGTTTTCCAACTCTGTTCTGATGTTTCAACTACATTTTTCGTACACTCATTAATGCTTTCTTCAGTCTACCACTCACATCCATATATTTCTTACCATTTAGCAACTTCTTCCATAAGCTACTCTCCCTGTACATATATCAAAAGCCTTTTGCAGAATCAAACCCCACTAAACCCAGCAACATAAAAGACTTCTTGCTTGATTGTTCTAGCAGGTCTTTCTACAGCCTAACATTAAACTTATACCTACTGAAATAAAAGGGTAGATACAAAAATATATACCATACCACCCACCACATTAATGGTCCAATTTTCTGGGATGAATTTATATAATTTTGATAATATATATTAGTATATATATAACTATAGGTATTAAATTATAAAAAATATATACTATTATGTTCATCATCAATATCATCTAAATAATATAAATATTATACAGTAATTTATACTATATAATTATATAAAAAGTATAAGTACCTAAACCTATATAAGTAGTTTGGCGAAACAGTTGAGCAAAACGATACCACCTTTTTCTCAAAAAAAGTATGAAGATCTTAAATTCTGAAAAGATCTAATGGAAGGTATAACTAAGTCCATATTCTATGGCGTATATAGCCCTCTGAATCCGTTGTAAATTCAAGCGTAAGTAGGATGTATAATGTAGGAGAGGCCAAACCGAGAGTCCGTACCCTACAGCCCGCGTTTCCTACCCTTTTGAGCTTTCAAACGAAGAATTTATCAAGCCAACCGAGATTAAGGCTCCAGCGTGATACGTAATCTCGACGGCAGACGAATTACGTTTCCAGCGCGCGACGCAGCGCGCATGCACACACACATACACATTATTATTATTATTATTACGTTTTCGAAAGGAATTTTCGATTCCGACTAGAATCGAATCGAGTCGGAAAAAACATCCCTGTAAGGAACGTTTTTACCCGCACTCCGACTTTGGATCCAAGTCCAAGGTTCTTCCAAACGCAATCCCGTCTGAGTGCCGAAAAATTATATCACATGGAGTTTATAGCTTAATTTTGCGTATCGTCTCAAACTTGGTAATATGTCTATGAAGGTGAATAAAACTGATCCACGGCAGTTTCGTGAAACCGTCCTTAGGCCACCCCAAGGGGCGTCTATCCCCCTTCCTGAGCGCAAGAACCACATTGTCAACAGTCAAGTCCTAAAAACCAGTTAGCTTAACGGTATCGGGCTAAATAATTTGGATGTGAGTTCCATATAATGACGCAAATCCCTCATCTCCCGAGACAGAAGATTACGAATTTACTCTGCGTGCCCCCTAAAGTAAGGGGACGCAATTGCCCCACCACAAAAAAGTTAAAAATAATCTTAGCAAATTGAAAAATTCAGAGAAAGGTAAGAACGGATAATCGCGAAACGGAGTTGGGAAAAGTCGGATTCGAAGAACTGGAGTGCGGAGTTGGATTCGGTCAGGATTCCATGGTACCCCACAAACCGAAGATGTTTGATCCCCCTTTGGAAAAACAAAGAAGAAGAAAATCATGAAGCAAAAAGAGAGGAAGAGAAAGGAAGAAGAAGAAAAGAAGAATGAGGAGAATTGGAGGGAAAGGAGTGAAGCCTCTCACGAGTGGAGTTGGAAATAGTGGCAACGGTGCTGGAGCCATGTCCCAAAAGCCGGTGCCAGAGTTAAATGAAACATTTGTGTTAAAATATACAATTAAAATTGTGTCTTATATAGGTTAATTCCTGCATCTCCCGTAAAGAACGACACTCGGCCATTATATCTTAGGTACTCGAGGAAACAAAGTTAAAATATAAAACAATAGTAAATTAATAAATGAAATTTCTTACACTTATTTAGAGGCTTATTATAAATGCTGACAAGTGAATTTCATCGTTAAAGGATTACAAATTTGAACCCCTAACAAAGCAGTAAATCACTAAATTCAAGCCCACAACTATCCATCCCCACTATCCAACCACCCTGCTGACCATCTGTGATCTATTGACTATTGATTTAAGGTCACATCTCGAGTAGTATTTCGAATAAACACACCACATGAGATCGAAAAGTTCTATACAAAGATACAAAACCAACTATATGGCCTAGCTCCTATTACACTAAAGGTTTTGTCTACTAATTAAATAGACTTACTTAGAAGCGACTATCATCTGATCAAAGCTATAAAATCCAAAAGATACAAAGACATAACTTAATTCTCAGTTCTTGAAGCAGGGAATAAGACGACAACACCTTAACAAAAGTTTCACACCTAACAACTGTAAAAGTAACTAACATAGCATCCCAAAACGTAACGCTATTCACACTGCAAGCATATGCTCTAACCATAACAATGTATAATTATACACCCTGGTCATGGTAAATCAGTTTGAACTAATAATATTACCCTTAAACACTACCTTGTTCCAGATATTATCATATAGACCGTTGAAAGTATCTAAATGCCCCGTAAAAACAAGGTCCCGTTTGCCATATTAATCCCACAAAGCTTATATCTATATGAACATCAACCTAAAATTAAATAATATACAACGACAACCTTTACACATCCTTAGTAGAATCCAACACCTAACATAACAAAGAATACACACAACTTAACACCATAAAGTAACTAACAAGACCACAAAAAACCCACTATAATCCTATTCTATGCTTATCATATTAAACATATCAATCCACATGACCATGTCAAATTTTACATTTCAACATAGTGAGATAATTAACAAAAAATTCTTAGCTCAACCTACACCGTAACCAGACAATAATGACCTATATGGGTAAAGACAAACAGAGGAATAAAGAGTTAATTACAATCTCGTAAAGCCCTAAACGTAGCAAACATTACATACTTAACACAAACACACACACACATCACCACACACACACACACAACACACACACAACAAAACCAGACGAATAAACAGCATCATCATCAATGTAAGTCAAAAATCGAACATACGAGGGAAGTAAAACAAGTTTTCGTATTTTATAACATATAATTTTCATTGAAAAAGCGTTATATAAATACATAAAAACATATAAATAACATAAAAATATAATATATTTTAAATAATTAATTCATCTGATCAGGCGAAACATAGGATTTCAAGCTTTGCCATAAGCTATATTGCTCTGTAAAGATCAATTGTCCCTCCGAAAGAATGTATGAAGTATACAATTGTCTAAAAAAGTGGGATATTCACATACATCGTGAGCAGACCATTTTTTCGGCAAATATGTCGAGACCCTCGAGAACAGACACCTCATCTCTCATACAAAGAGAAGCCCTAAACTCATCCAAGACTGAAGTATTAAAGCATTTCTTGTTATCCGCATTTTATTATTGTTAACCACATAGTTTTCGGTCCGTAAATATCCGCTCCCGATTCACAAACCAAGTGAGCCGGGTATATTATAAGTCATGAGTATGATTAGCCTTCAGATTCTTTAATCCAAATCAACTTGATCTGGTTTGGAAACTGTAATCCTGATTCCTTCACATAAAACAACCAATCACAAACGTACACTCCATAATTCCACCCCTTAAGGCATTCGCTGGCCTAATTACATAGTAGTTGCGTACCTCTAACAAGGGTAATTAAAATTAATATTTGTTCACCATCGACAAAGGAGATACACGAACGTCTATCTAGGTGAGAGAGCGAGCTATTTTGGATGTTTGAGTAAACTCTCGCCAGTAGATATTCACAAGCGTTGATATTTCGAGATGAGAAACCCCCACTTATCCTCTATCCCATATACCAGCATACTATGTCGATAATCTGATGAAACTATCCATCCCAGCGAGCAAAAACGAATAAAGGTTATTATTTGAACCTCTGGCAGGAAACATTTCAACTTCCGTAACTTCCATTTTGCTTTTACGCATTAACTATATAAATATGCCCACATCTATTGCGGAAATAACGAAACGCTCCTTATGTGATAGGATAATCAACAACAGACGTTGGAGAGCGGGGAATGTCAGTCTCCACCCAGGTACAAGCTATAATATAAGTCCTACTACGAAATCGTAAAGTCGTAAACAAAAACCCTTATATGCGTAAAATGAGAAGTTCAATATTCTTAAATCAGCCAATCAGAAGAAAAAGTAATACTAAGAATACAATACCATCAAACGAAACGCCATTATCATGTCAAAAGGAATTTATTATGTATTCTCGCTAGGAGCACAACTAAAACAACAAGTCAACAACAACTAACAACAACAACAACCACCACAACATACAACAAACAACAACAACAAAATAAAACATATACAAAAATAAGTTCTTATATACCAACAACGAAAATATAGCTAAATCGTAAACAATGTTTTCACGCTATAATTAAAGCTATACATTATGCTTTATACCAAACTAAGAATAATATACATGTTTTAACAATAACAAAATAACTAATAAACACTAACCTTAACACACGAATCAAATCTAAAACTAACATAAACACAAGTTTCTCATACCTTAACAGCAGTAAAAATCATAGAGTCCCAGTCGACTAATAGATACGTAACCTATTCACAACTTTTTTTCTAAGCAGTGTATTCTT
>JABUQX010134478.1:0-10000 GCA_015478945.1 Trachelipus rathkii | reverse complement strand
ATTTATTATGAAGTTGACTGAGACATTATAGAGGGGCCAACGCGGCTTCTTAATTATTAATTTTTTTGGTTTACTGGACAGTCTAAAAAGGACATGCGGCTTCTTAAGTATTATTTCTTTATTTATTATGAGTTGACTGGACATTCTAGAGGGGTCCCTGCGGCTTCTTAATTATTATTTAATTAATTAATTATATATATATTATTGCGTTGAGCGTAACAGTCTATATAGGCCTATGCGGCTTCTTAAGTCATTATTCTTATTTATTATTTGTTATGTGGTGACTGGGACATTCTAGAGTGGCCAATGGAGGTTTCTTAATTATTAAGTTTTATTGGTTTTCCTTCTTGGTTTTCGACGGTAAAATCGTCTAAGATTAGGATCATTTGCGGTTCTTAAGTATTATTCTTATTATTATGGGTTGACTGGGACATTCTCGAGAGTTAATGCAGCTTCTTAATTAGTATTCAGAATAATAATTAAGCAGCTGCATTAACCCCTCTAGAATGTCCCAGTCAAACCCATAATTAATCAGAATAATCCTCAAGAAGTGCATGGGTCCTATTGTGACTGTCCCAGTCAACCAATAAAAGTTATTAATTAAGAAGCCCTCATTGGCCCCTAGAATGTCCCAGTACAACTCATAAAAATAGTACATTAAGAATAAACTTAGAGCGCGTATGGCCTATCTACGACTGTTCCCACGTCAACAATAATAATTAATAATTAAAATAAATAATTAAAGAAGCGTTTCATTGGCCCTCTGGAATGTCCCAGTCAACTCATTAAAAATAATAAATAAGAAGCCGCATGGTCTTTTTTAGACTCTTCCACTAACCCACTATTAATTAATTAATAATTAAGGAAGGGAACGGGCCCTTCTTAAATGTCCCAGTCAACCATAATAAATAATAAATTATACTTAAGATTTAAGAAGCCGCATGGGCCTTTTTAGACTGTACTACTACTACTCAATAATAATTAATAATTAAAAATAATAATTTAAAGCCACATGGATCCCTCTAGAATGTCCCAGTCAACTCATCTCCTAAATAAGAATACAAACATCTAAGACGCCACATGGTCCTTTTTAGACTGTTCCCAGTCGACCAATTAAAAATTAATAATTGAGGAAGCCGCATTTGGTCCCTCTAGAATGTCCAGTCAACCCATAAAAATTAACAATTAACAATAGTTTTTCATTATAAATTAAGGTGCTTGATGCATTATTTCTATAATTAAGAGGCCCATTGGCCCCTCTAGACTGTCCCACTCACCCAACAAAATAAGATAAACTAACCAATAATAAATAAACAAGTCACATTGGCCCTCTAGAATGTCCTAGTCAATCCATAATAATTAATAAAATGAGAAATAATAACTCTCAGAAGCCGTATATGCCTATCTAGAATGTCCCAGTCAACCCTAAAAATTAAGAATTAGAATAAGTTTTCTTAATTATTATTATTTGTTGACGGGACAGTCAGATTGGCCGTTGGTTGGTGTCGGGTGATATGATTTTCTCTTTTTTTTATTAACTTTTTTTGTTGAATTTTCTGGGCACATAAAAGTCTTCATTTATCATTATAAATGACCAGTCTTCAATTAAGTGCATAATATTGTCAATGATTTTTTTTAATTCTTAATGTTTATGGGTTTGACTGGTGTGATAGTCCAGAACTTCACTAAAATTGATACTTGTTCTTGCTTCAATTTCAACAGTATTCTTCTTGCTCAAGTAGGGTCTCTTTTTTTTTAATGCAGCTTCTTATTTGATAATTTATCAAATTATTTGTATTAGAAACACTAAAGATGTTTATACGAGTTCAGTTTCTGAATAATTTTTTTTATTTTATAAGTTATAATAGATTAATCTGTTTAATGTGTTTAGAGCCGCCTAATGTCGGCTTTTTAATTATTCTTATATATTGTTTTGGTGTTGACGCGAACAGTCTAGTAGGTAGGCCCATGTGCTCTTTAATTTATAATTACTATTTCATTATATCACAATTTTTGTTATCCGAATTTGTTCTGTCATTGGGAGTTTTTTAATGGTTGAATGGGACACTCTAGATTGGGTTCTGCGTCTTCTTATCTGTCTCTCGTTGGTATATATTATATTATATCATATTATATATATATATTATTTTACATATATATATACTAATTATATTACTATATATAACTATATATTATACTTTTATTATTATATTCTTCGCAAAACTTATTATATTATTTTATAGTTTTAATATTATATATAATTATATTATATTATATTATATATATATTTCGCCGTGACGTCACGAATCTAAAAAATCAAAAAAATCAAAACAATCAAAAAAATCAATAAAATCAAAAAAATCAATTTTTGATTTTTTTCTAAAAAAAATCAAAAAAATCCCCAACCCTGGCGGCTCCACATTGAATGGAAGGCATGAAACGCTTGCCAATAAATACATCGATACATGTCGGTATAAAGTCTGACAATAAATAATATTAATTGCATTACAAAATATTGGAAAAAAATTTCATGCAAAATCACATTTAAAATCATAACTAAAGGGATATGGATTTAAAGACAAAAAAAAAAACTATTTTTATGGACAAAATTTCTCTGTAATTCTTGAGTCATTTCATGTTTCTTACTTTCATAATATAAATCATATTAGGTTTTAAAATGTATAAAGTTTTCTAAATTTAAATTGTCATATGCGAAGATTATGAATTTTTACGAGTAACATTATTTTTCTACACGGAAATTATCATTATTTATAAAGGGCTAATAATATTTGTAACAATCTTTTAGAATAAATTCTTTTAAAGTATGAAAAAGTATTATGGAAGTAAAATATTTCAAGATGTCCCGGTATCATGGGAAAAAGACATTTTATTCCGGAATCCCGGAATAAACAAAATAACTCAAAGCGACAATCACTAGTATATAGAGTCTATTACTTTTCGCCTCATCAATTGTCCTGATCTCACTGATTTCTCCAGTCTTCTTCTGGCTATTATTGTGATGCATATTACAACAGATACTATACCTGTCAACTCTATAATCGCATAACTTATTCTTTGAGGAAAGCTCGTTCGACTTATCTGACCATAGATTAAACAGTTATGCTAATTCTTTCATGTCTTCCGGATCATAGGAATGATTGATGATATTAAGTGAAAATTGTTATATCTAGAGTTATACAAATAAAAACTTTACTTTATCGCGTTTTTTATTTTTATTTCGTTTTTTACGTTTTATTTTATATTTCTTTTATTATTTTTATCATTTTCAAATAAATTTATTTTCCTTTTTACAGCAGATTTAAATTGGCTGTGACGTATCTGTCTTATGGTGTTAAGATGCACAATGATCACGATCAAATTTTTCTTTTATTCCTAAATGATTTATTTTAGAAGCCGGAAATGAGGGTGACTTTTTTCGCCCAAACCGATTTTATATTTTATTTTTGCAGATTTGGCAATGAATGGGCGGGCGATCTCATTGCTATGCTGCTTGTTCCGTCAACAGCCTACCAGAAATAAAGTTTTCAAGAATAATATAAATAAATAGATAAATAAAAAGCATTTTTGAGTGGGGTTTTGTTTGTTTGTTGGTTTGTTTTTGTTTTTTTTTTGTTTTTTCGTTCAGAAAAAAACGTTTTTTGAAAAAAAAAAAACCTGACTCACTTTTTAATTATACTTACAATATATAATACATATATCCTCTAACAAACTTATCTTATTCCATATGAATTCGCCATTACAAAATCTAAAATCATCCGCATATAATATAGTGTGATATGAGGACCTCCTCACATTTCTATCCTATCATTCTATAAACATACTCATCCTCTGCTCACTACATAACACCCACTCTATATATTATGAAAATCTTTCATAGCCCCATTCACATATATATATATATATATATTTTACAATATGTGTAATATAATATATATATATATATATTATATATATATTATATATATATATATATATAAATATATATTTATTTAATATATATTATATATAATATATATTATATATATATCTATGATATTAATATATATAGTATATATTTATATATATATATATATATTACTTCTAGAATATTAGTCCTTCACTTGTCTAATCATCTTTCCTATTTATTTCTCGCTGATCTGGATTATGATATTTTCCGTAATTGGGTATCGTCATCAATCACTTGGAAATTTTAATATCTTTTATAAAACTCAACTTCTTACAAATATCTTCCCTTCTCTAATAATCACATTTCTAACTTTCCTTATCTCTTTTCGTAACGTTCTCTCGTCCTCTCCTGTTGATCTAATATAAAATCCTTAGCCTCAACATAACAAAAAATGCTTGGAAAACCTCACATCACTAAACGTGCAGGCGGCCTCAAAGAAAATGTAGTTTGTGTTTTAGACTGCGAGACGATTCTCTTCTCCAGGTTACTCCAGCTTATACAAGGTGATTCTCATCCGCCCTATTGATGGGTACTTATTCTTCAATATCTGGGGTGACGGCTCTGGTTTCGACCCGGCTTTTGGAATGGGTCTCATGTCAAAAGAGCAAAAGGTCTTAATAATACTACGTATCTGTACTTCCACTTACTTTCACTTGACCCTCATAGTTACTCTGCAGACGAAGCGATGTTAGTAGCTGCTTTGAATCTCCTTTTCTAATATAGTCAAATCGATTAGCGGCATGTGTTCGAGGTAAGATATCACTCGTGATCAGTACCACCACCTTTAACGTCGCTACCTCGAGCCAATAAGTAGTCGCCTTGTCATGCTCTCGAGTTCTTTGTTTATAGGATCGATGGCAACATTCCAAGCTAGTTCGCTGCGGTGCCTATCTTATCCATTTTACCTTCACACCTCTGCTCTGATTGGACCTCTCATCCACTCTTCTGTGATTCTGGTACTGTATTCTAATTCTCCCTCACTTTAAAGCCTGCTGTCTCTAGACTCATCTGCGTAATTTGCGCTATGCGGATACATTTTGGCGTGTACAACCTCACACTTCCGCTGTCGAATTCAGGGCTTACTTGACCTACTATATAGGCTAATATTACGTGAGTTGGTTAGGTAGACTAACTGTAATAAAAAAAAATATAGTATATATATACAATATATATATTACTACTATATTAATATAATATTATATATATTATATATATATATATATATATATTATATATATACTAATTATATATATATAGATATATATATAGTATATTATATATATATATATATTAATATAATATTAATATACTAGATATATGCATTGAGCGGAAGTAGGACAGAAGCACCATTTTTGGGGTTGGTCCTTTACTATTTTTTCATTATTAGAAAATATCATCTGTATGCAGGCGTAGAGAGTGACAGTACACATTTAGCGAAGCTATATTCCAATATAATTATATAACTCACTCAGCGATTGGTAATTATTAGTGTATTTCTAGAAGTCTCAATAAATTATTTATTATAATACTATATAATATATATATATCCTATATACTATATTCTATATACTTTTTATTTATGTATCTGCCCCGTATATATATATTAATTATATATAATATAATAATATAGTAACAAACTACAATATCAATATAAATTACTCACGTATATCCATTATATAGAATTCTATAGATACTAAGGAAAAAAGTCAGGTTAACCCAGTAGCATAAGTTATTCATAGTGAGGGTGTCATATATATCACGTGATACCTTCAGTCAGCTAAATAAGTAAAGCGTTCGTGATACAATTAGTACCCAGGAGTTATAAGTTATAGTCTGTACTTAGGTTAACACTTTCTTCTTTAGTGTCAGGGTTGCTAGTTTCCAAGTGTGCATATTAGTATTATGTAGCGGATGCAAAATTTTTGAAACCTACGGATGCTAATGTTTGGAATTGAACATCCAAGACAGTCACTAAGCTTTATATAATAAGGTGGGTTGTATAATAATTTATAGAGCGAATTTAATATTAGTTAACATACTCACCACTAAATTACTATATTGTAACACAAGGCGAATCAAACTCAAGAAAAAGAATTGTTTATTATTACTAATAATTATAATTAATTATGTATATACAATATTTAATAAGCCACTATAATAAAATTACAGTGATAGTGGTTTACCTAATTTTTAAGTACTAAGGAACTAATTACATAATGACTCGTATAGTAAGATATTAATAAGACATAGAATGTCTTAGTGATTAATACAGATAAACTTTACATGTAGATTATACTATAGGGGTAAATATGAAATTTAGAGATGACTTACTAGATAGTAATGATATCCACAATAGGAATAATGGCCTATAATTTAAGACTACATATTCCACAATAGAGTTGTGTCAAAGTGTACTAAAACTAGTGAGAATATAATTAGATATACTATAATATCAGTAGATATACCTATAATTATATATATTACATTCACAAACTTGAGATGATATAATTAGATGAAAAATCAAAAAAGTATTTTTACTATAGTTATATAATAATAATAAGTGATAGTAATATTTACTTACTAAGAATAAAGATAAATAAAACAACGTAACAACAGTTAATTATTACGAGGTTTACTACAATAAGGTAACTTATTTATCTGCACCCTCTCTTCAACAGAAGGTATCTTACTTCACCAAGGGAATATAGATATATACATCCTATAATAAATTAATATAAAATATATGATGTATAATCTTAAGCTATTATATATTCTAAATCTAGTTGATATGACAACGTATAATAATGACAATAATTGGGTATAATTAACTAATATTTGCAATATAATAGTTACCTGACTATATTAATAACCAATAATGATATGTCATAAATATCATTAATTTATGAGTACGTGTAATAATAGGGGGTATATAATTGTTGAGAAATATCACTATACTAACAAGTAGGTCCAATAACTCATATTGATTCATAAATATATATTTGATTAGTGCATTCAGATTATATAAACAATGGTATAATTTATCCCATCGTGGGTAGACTGGTGTCTCAGCCATTTGATTTGTATATTTCTGCTTATCTCAATAAAATTAGAAAATATTGGGTAGATTCTCGCGTTATATAAGGTGTATTCATTGGGTTATTCATGTATTTCTATTGTGAAATAGAACATCCCTCGTATAAATGTCAAATTGTAAAATCTCTGTAGTGACACTTCTTTCATTTATCCTCCAATCAAAAGTATTTCTCATTTCATCTAAAAATTATCTCCTCGACCTAGAAATACTATTTATACTATCCCATATAACCCAACTATGATGAGGGAATATTTGTTGTTTTGTAACTAAGTTGAATTCTAGTAACTTTAGTGATATATGGTATAATTAGGGTGGGTAGTGAGGGAGGGGTAGGTAGGGGGACTATAATGTGGTATTAGAATATACTATATATTTGTACTAATACCATACGTAAGTAATATCTGTATATAATTGACAAATTACGTTATTTAATTCGGGTATTTGGCTGTATATTATATATAATTATAAGCATGATTATTATTATCATATAATATATTATTTCAATTACTAATGCATCACTCTATGTATAATTAAGTAAGTAAGAAGCAAAAAGCGAAAAGCACTTATGACTATATATATATAAATATACTGTTATATATATTAGATACTTTATATATAAATTATACACCTGCGGATTCTATTAATATAATTTAATATTGATTCCAAATTACAAATATATTTATCCAAAGATATTGTTAATAAGCACTATATGATATATCTAATTTTATATTATCTATATAGTGAAGGATAATTATTGTTCTCTATATATGATTAATCTGTAAAAAACAACTCATAAAGGTCATCATAATAATATTTGGTATCATAGGAAGAGAGGACAAAGAGAGCAATGTATAAGCATTTAAAGTTAGTAATATCTAAACAATGGTAAGTCAGTATTAAGTTTAGGAATACCTTTGAGCAAATTATAGTCAATAGAGTGGAATTTCTGATATTTTAAATATAAAAGAGTTAATTTTGCTACTGTGTATAAATGTGTAGAGCACAGACAGTCTGCGCCACACCTTATCATTGATAATGATAAAAGGCTATGTGAATCATAATGCTCTGCCATTAAATAAGCAGGCCTTATTAAATATGTTGGTATAAAGCTTGACAATAATATTAATTGTATTACAAAATATTTTGGAAAATTATCTAACAAAATCACATTTAAAATCTTAACTGAAGGGATATGGATTTAGAGCCTTAAAAAAGTATCTATTTTTATGGCCAAAATTTCTCTGCTCCACTTCCTCTGGTAAATCATTTTACCTCGAATTAATAAAATATAGTTTTTTGACATAAAGGTATTTTAAACGCTTGTATAGTTTAAAAATTGCAAGACTTAAAAATTCATGTACAAGCAAGCTATTAAGGATAAATTATGTAATTTCTGACATTAATACTAGCTATCAATCATATTTACTAAAGATTACTTCCTACTTGTTAAAGTTGCATTATATAAACGTTGGAAGAAAATGCATTTTAGGAAGACGTTTTTTTATTGACATGAAAAAAATACCGTCAAATTTTTGACTCTTTATCATTTTATTATTCTCTTATTTTTGTATCTTGATTTATCTATACCTGTCATTCGAAGAATAAATATTCTTTTATTATTCCATTGATTCTGCTGTTAATATGCTCTTAAGTTTGGTTCTCAGAGAAAAGCAGTTGTTTATGCATAACTTTCTCCAAAACGTTTTTCTATCCTTATTCAGAATAATATTGATCATTATTCATAGATTTTTTTTGCCATTGTCTTGTTATTGATAATCCCGTTTTCAAGAATATTTTAAAACACTATCTGCATTAGAACATCATTTATAATACCTTTTCTATAGCCTTGATTTGGAAAGCACCAGAAGAGAAAGAAAAATATCCCCAACAAAGAGAGAGACCCTGGTCCGTAACTGGATTCGATATTTACCTTCTTTTATTTCCTCTACTACACCGATCAATTGACCTTATTTTCTTCTATTCTTTTTAAAAAAAACTCATAGAATTCAAGGCGGAAGAATAGGGGGGGGGGGGGTTACGTAATACGACTTTACGAGCTTTTTGTGTAATTCCCAAAAATCTTTGCGCTTTTGGGAGAGACTCATCACTTGGGGGGGGGGGTTTGACGGAGCGCGGAAAGCTACGTGAGTTTCTAGGAAGCTAGATAAAGGGAAGGGATGGGCAGGTTCGAAGGGTCATCAGCAGGCGCTACCCCCTCCTTAAGCGCTGACATCTTTTGCAAGTTTCGTAAACCACCTAGCATTTCTGATATCTGTATTGCGTATTACTCTTAGCGTTACTGCGCCGTGTTACGATACATTTTAAAAAAATTTAAATTAATTGTTTGTTTAATACAAAAATAGATTTTAAGTAAATTTGAGCTAAATTGTTAGTTGACAAAATCTATGCTCGCTGAAAATGTGTGAGATGTGTGGTGTTAATTGGAATCCAAGAAACAATTCTAAAATTCGCCAAAATAAAATCTATTTCTCTTTTTTTATTATTTAAAGTATTTATTTCAATAATTCATGTATCTTTCTTTTCAAAATGCGACATAGTAGGATGGAGAGAAAAATTAGTATTCTCATAACCAAAACTCGCATCAGATTTACCAATAAATAACTTAGATACTTTACAGGCTAGTCACTTTTGCTTTTATAGGTGCGTATACTCAGTTATAACTATTACTCAACTAAACCATATATAGTATAGATATAAAACGGTTCAAGTCATATTCATCATAGAAGCAGTAGTGTATATAAATAAAGTTCTATGCTCGATATAAGGACGGTTAAAAGAAGACCCAGTTTAGATAATAATATAGTGAGGTAGATAAACAGCTGATACTGGTATTACCATATTATTATATATGTATGATAATATATTGACCATATATTGACCATATGTGTACTTTTGTAGCTACTTCCACGGGCATACTT
>JABUQX010134477.1:0-16095 GCA_015478945.1 Trachelipus rathkii | reverse complement strand
ATCTACTCACCGTTCAAATATCACTGAGCGCGCGTTTTCTTTCTTAGGTGGTAGGTATATCATCAATACTCTCTCTCTCTCAAGTAGAGGGTTCATCTACAAACTAAAACAAAATATAGAAAGAAAATGAAAAATATAGATTTTCTCTTCGCGAATATAACAAATTCATTTTCTTTCAACGCTTTCTTTGTTCCTTTTTAACTTACGCTGAAATAGCGATTTATTGAAATTCCTAGTTGTCGATCTACCATCTGCTTCTTTGTAAGTTCTGCAAGCTTCGGAGAAGTTATAATTTTCATTTTAAAAATGGCGCCTTGCCAATCCAAAATTCAATGGCTTTTTTCCTTAGACATTTACAAAATAATCGCTTTCAGGATCATGTGTGAATAGTTTTCTGGGTCTGAAAAACTGTTGTTGCTCAGGTGAAACAGTTGTCGGTGAAGTATATCAAGACGATCGCTTTCTGTACTATGTGATTCAATGGTTTCTTTTTATGACTTGAAAGAAGTGAACTTAGAACAAGTAGATCCTGAAACAGCTTAATCTGCCTCAATTTGTTGTAGATGTGATTCTTTTGGCAGTTTAATTATCACGCAAGAAGTTCCTAGAAGATAAGAAGCTTTATGATTAAATAAACTTTCTAACTCATGTAAACAGTAAAACAAACATTTTCATTTATAAATAAATCATAAAGTATCATAAAATACTCATCGGGGGGAGCAAAATATGATGATAATTTTCGTAACATTTGTATTATGTCATTTTGATTTGCAACTTTCTTCTTTTTCTCTGAGTCACTAGGATATGATCGTTTCGGCATATTTTGATTCAATATTTTCAAAAAAATTGAAAGTAATCATTGGCTGCTGTCTCTAGAGCTAGGGGGCCCCATGGATCGCGAGACCCAGGACTCTAGCCCAGCGACTGTGCGTAAAGATGGGCCTAGTTAAAAGGAAAAACTTACGCCACCACTCCATAAAATGGAGCTGCGAAAATCGAAAAAGGTGCTAAATGCAACTGAATGAAATGACTTTGAAAAGATCCGAGATGGCTGTTGAAAGTTTGACTGAACAAGAAAACAGAAGTAAAAATTGTTATAAAAAAATGAAGTAAAAAAGAAAGCAATAATCTAGGATTCAGTGAATTGGTAGTCCTATTTTTATTCTAAAAACCAGCTATATACTTTGCTATAAAGCAACAACATAAAATGCGATTTATAGTGCTATAAATCTTCACTATTTCGGTAATCATCTATAGGAATAGTAAAATAATGTAAAATAGCATAAAAATTGTTACGAAATAGTAACAAAAAATCGTATAAATTTAGCGTGATTTTTGTTTATTATGGGTAATTGCTTTACGTAACAATTTCTATTATTGCAATTATGTAACGTTTAATGCTTGTTAATAGATTTAGTTCCTAGTTATTAAAGCTGGAAAAGAAATTCGCAAAATTATTTCTATAGTCAAATTATTATTATTATTATTATTATTATTATTATTATTATTATTATTATTATTATTATTATTATTATTATTATTATTATTATTATTATTATTATTATTATTATTATTATTATTATTATTATTATTATTTTTAATATTATTATTATTATGGTGGGCAAATTTTTCAAATCATATGGTATACTTAATAAAGTGAATTGTGTGATTTTAAGATTTATGTCAGTTTGCATATTCTAGAGAGTGATTTTTGCCAGAAATGGAAGGATAAATTTTCCGCTATTCCGAAGAGTTAGGCTTGCAAAGGTATTGGTGTTGGCAAAGGGCAGTACTTAAGAAGGACAACTTCAAAAAAGCATTTCCTAGAAGATTCTGGAATTGTAAAACTACAGATAAGGTTGAGAATTTAAATAAAGTGATTTGGGGCATTGATATTGGCATCCACACAAACAACCTAATCTGCTCCAATCTAAGTGAGAAAATTTGACAGAATTAAGAATTTTAAATAGAGAAGAACATGTCAAACTATCTTAGGTCGCAGTGGCCTTAGTCATTGTATGATATTGACCTTCACACTTACAATCTAATCTGATATATATATATTGTTATGCTATAGTTGCAGTATAGCAGTTACAAAGATAGAAAGAAGAGTTGTTGAAGAAGTATATTGGCTGGCTATTACAAGGTTGTTGTTGAGTATATATATATATATATATACATATGCTATAGTTATTATTATTATTATTATTATATATATATAGGCTATATTATATAGGCTATATATATACCGGTATATATATATTATATATATTACATATATTATGTATATATATTATTATATAGTTAGTTGTTATTATATATATTATTATTATTATTATATAATAAAGTTATCTCGTGCATAAGAGTATATATATATATATATATATATATATATATTTGAGTAAATTAGTTACATGGGATATTTTCTGCAAATGTCTTACTTATCTACATTTCTACCATTATCCAGTTCAAGAGTTTCAAAAAAGGCTGCAGAAGGAAGTGTCAGAAACCAAAAGACTTGAGGAGAAATTGAGAGAGACTGAAAGTCATCTTCAGCAACTGAAAACTAGCGAGAAGGAATTGAAAGAAGCGATGTTAGTGGGAAAACATATGCGCGACGTATTTGTATATATACCTGAATTATAAACTACTTTTTATCTATTATCTCATAAGTATAAAATTGAATTAAAATACTAGGATGTATTGGAAATGTCCATATTCATATCTGCTAAGTATTATGTTATGCACTGATTTATTAAGAGAAATGATGAGTTTTGGTAAGCCTGATATACTGTGTTAAATCTGGACTGCAAAAGGATTATAGATAAACGTACCTCTAGGGTTACCGGATTTTTTTGATATGAAGAAAATTTGTAGGTTGTGCCCAAACTTTCTTTGATAATGTGACTACGTTATAATTACAAGTAGGTCAGAATGAGGTTATATAATTAACGAAAAACGATTGACACTTGATAAGAAAGATTAGTGTCAAATCATAGATTCAAGTATATAATAGTCCATTAGTAAAATAATTATATAGCTAAGGCGATGGTGGCACTCTTGAATAGATTGCGTCACTTTGAATCTAAAGGGATGTTATGATAACATAACCTCACTGAGCATAAATGACTGCTCAAATACCTGCTCGCAACCAAAAGCGTAAGGGGAAACTTATCGAAAGAATGTAATAGACCTGTGTTAACTAATTACCATTGAATAAGTAGAGGATTAATAATTTCAGAGTTGAGAATTAGTGATAATCTATCATGCATGAGCGGCGAAGCAAGTATAGGTCTGACCAATTAGGTGAGCAACTTGAGTATTCTTATAGTTCAGGTATTATAGAACATGTTACTTAATGAAAGTCTAAAAAACGTAGAATTCCTAAACGATTATCCCTCGCGGCGCCACGATATATATAGAAACTTAAGTTAAAAAAGTAATGAATAGGTTACAGTTTTCCCTAAGCAGAACTGACTTAGAGTTACTTTAAAACAGTGCAAAGGTTGAACATAATGTTAATATGAAACTGTTTATTCAGGTGCGTAACTGTGAGTTAAGAGTTTTCGGTAATGTAACATTGATTTTTCATAAAGTTCTATTTTATGATAGCTATGTTTACCTTTAATAAATATAAGTGAAGAAATTGGAGTAATGGTAGTGCGTTGTAACCCCTAAGATATCGACTGAAGGCAATAGGTTAAGTAAAATATATAAAAAACGTCATTTATTCTATGTTTAATCCGAAAAGATAAATTAGATGCGCAGAATGCTTACGTAAATCAATTATAGCTTAATGTGAAATTATACTATCAGTAATGTAAGAGAATGCTTATGAAAAAGTGAATGAAAGTTACGAGATTCGTGTACCTGGCTATGATACTTTACGCGTTAGTATGAACTTGTTAATGTTAGTTGTTAATTCGTGTGTAATTTGTTATATTTTTTATAGGTTACAGTATATTCTAGGTCTAGGTTAAAGCTTTGTTAGCTTCCCTATATAGGTATAAACCCAATTACGGTAGCATATATTCGTTGTGGTTAATATAAAGAACTTATTTTTTACATATGCTTGTGTTGATTGTTGTGTTGTTTTGTTGTTGTTGTTGTGTTGTTGCCGTTTGCAATTTATTGTCTAGCGAGAATATATAACCTCTTTGAACTGAAATGGTCTCGTTGTGCGTGATATTCTGGTACTTCTTCTGATGCTAAAGAAAGAATCTCTGAATTACGTATAAGGTTGTTTTACGCATATCGATTTCCTAATCAGTAAGAGATTTTTATCGCTGTTACTGTACGATGACATCTCCCCGCATCTCCACGTCTGTTGTTGATATCTCCACAGAGCTACCAATTTCAATGATGTTCATTTATATTTAATTCGTAAACCAAAATGGCCAGCTCTTACGTTGCTTGTATTCGCCAAAGGATTCAAATAAAGACCTTTATTTCGTATTCGCTGTGGATTCATCAAAAGATTATCGACATCGTTGCTGTATATGGTAGAGATAAGTGTTCTTTCCGAAATAAATAACGCTTACGTGAAATATACTAAACTGGGAAGACATAACATAAGTTGCTTACTAAATAGAATAGACGTAGTATGTTCTCTGATGCCGTAGACAATATTAAAAACCCGAATTGATACCAGCACACATGGAATAACCCAATCGTATTGTTACCTTCTATCCGTACATTTATATGGAGTTTATCAGTCATTCTCGAACGTCTGAAAAATTAATACAGCATTGGAGCTTAAAATAAAAAATGAAATTAACATCGCATCTTAAACCGATGTTGACATACTCGATGACTATACTATTAATAGCTCATCAGGTGTAATCTACCATGATTCTTACACCGAAAGCATGCATGGATTCCGAAGCGAAATATAATGCGAATATTAACAGAAATGCATTTAATAACCTATTCAAGCTGATGAGTTTACTTTCTCTCTGTATAGAATGAAGAGTGCCTGTGAATCAATATGCCCGAAAATGGTAGGCTGAAGACATTCTATACCCTTACCATTCTCCTTTCCAAAAGGGTATTGTAATCAATTAGAAATAATGAGATATTATAGACCGTACCCCACACTTGAAATCTATGTTTGTCTGAATCAGTGAATTAATAAATATTTAATAATAAAAACTTATTATTTAAATAAAGAATTATTTTAATGTATTGAAATATAAATAATTTGCCAGATAAATTATATTATATTAAATTTTGATAAATTTTTTACGAAAACTTGTTTTAACTTCCCGCCGTATGTTCGATTTAGGACTACGATTATATTGATTGATGGGCTGTTTATTATTCGTCTGGAATTTTGTTGTGATGGTGTTGTGTGTATGTGTTGTAATGTGTGCAGTATGTGTGTGTGTTGATGTAAGTATGTAGTAAATGTTCATAGTTGAGCTTTACAGAGAGTAAAAACTTTACTCTGTTGTCTATTACCCTATAATTAGGATTATCCGATGGCTCTACTGTGCTATTAATATTTTCGTTAATTATTACTAGTTATGCTTAAAATAACATGCATGTTGTGAGATATGTTTAAAAGATAAAGCGTAATTGAGATGAATGTGTTTTTTGCTGAGTCTTGTTTAGTTACTGTACTGAATTTAAGTGGGATCTTTTAGTTAATTGTTAGCTGTTATTTACTTACCTAAGATGTGAGTCAGTTTGTCGTTGTATATTTATAATTCTTAGTTCAGTTACATCATGTAAATTTAAATTAATATGTAAATAACTTCTGTTATCAGTAGTCATAACTTTAACCTGGTTATACCTTATAAATGTAGTCTCAGAAATTTATACCACAAAAAGAATATAGTAGTAAATTTTAGTATAACTTTTTCTCCATGTCAGATTGAGAAAAATATAAATTAACATTAGTTATGTTAGAATAATGCTTGACCAAGTTTGAATATATAGCGTAATAATATTAATTTGTTCAGTAAATATGCTAGTTAGTACTTATACAGCGTTGTGTGTTAAGTGTGTTAAGTGTGACCGTTTATTCCTGTTTCAAGATGGTGAAGTTTGTCATTTGTTACATGTATTTCTCTTTAGCAGATGATGCTAAGTAAGCTTTAGATTGAATCGTATGAAAAACTAAGTTTTAAAGTACAAGCAATATATTGTTATAGATCTTAATGTATAAAAGGAGAAACTTGATTTGTATTGTTATGTTTTATCCAAAAAAATACTGATCTCAAGAGAGATAGACCTAAGTCCAAGTTAAAGATCAATAGATCAACAAGATGGTCAGAAAGAGGGTGATAGGAGCGGGCTGAAGATGAAATGGAAACTTGGAGATTAATTAGTAGATTATACTGCTTTATAAGAAAATAGAAAGTTTATGTAAAACCACGCAAATTTGTATGAGGTGTGATAAACATTATAAAAGTCTGTTACCCAAGAAATTTATTTTATTTATTAAAATTAAATTTATTTATTTAAATTCGGTTTAGGTTCGGAAACCATTATTTTCGAAATCTAGAGATCAATAACGTATATAAAGACACAAATATCCAAATGTATCATTTAACACAAAAGTTATAGTTAAAGCTTGGCGACCGCATTGTCAAATCGGTGGATTCTACTCCATGTACTCCAGTCTGCCTTCCTCCTCATTCAATGTATTTACGGGTAAGTTAAACTATAAATTAATGTGCCCCTTCTCTTCCTTCCTCCTCGTTTTGCATTCACTGCATAATTCAATACTTCTTTTTTTCTTATAAGGGCGGGACCAACTCCGGAGGTGGAAAATCCATGGACTCGAGAAAACACAAGAATCCAAACTCCGACTCCGTCTCCGAATAATCGAACTCCAACTCCGTCTCCGACTCCGTTCTCTTGCAACTTCCCCTTCTCGGAAGATGCAAGGCAGCAGGCTCTCATGCTTTCAAATGTATGTTGTGAAGAACAGCTAACTCCCGCCCAAACTATAACAGGGGGACGCAGAAGAAACGTAATCTATCGCTCCCGATGAAATTGCAGTCATCATATAACTACGAAAATACAGTACACACCAAATTTATAGCCCGCGTCACGATAAGCAACATACAAGTTGTATTCTCCATTCTAAGTAGACGAGCTGATTTCCAACGCTCCCTGAGCAAAGCTAAGAGCGCAAGCGACGCCCCTTAGGAAAATGACCCTTCCACGGTTCACAAAATACTCGCGAGATAATGGGCTAGGTATAAACAAAGAAACAATGTCATGTTCACAAAACACCTTCATAGAACAGATTATTACCAAAGTTTGAAACGGATACTAACTACTAACCATGTAGAGAATATGAGTATCGGAAGACTCAGAAACCGGATGCGAAGAAGAAGAAACACCTTGGCGGAATCCAAAGTCGGAATGCGTAAAAAACCGATCCCTTACAGGCATCGTTTTTCGACTCAGATCATTTCCTTCAGATTCGAAATCTTCGACGTAATAATAATAATAATAATGTGTCATGTTAGTTTTTTTTACGTTCTTTGGAGCTGACGTAATCTCGGCTGCGCCGAGATACGTCATCACGCTCGAGCCCAACTCTCGTTAGGCTTAACTCATTCTCGGAGTTGGAAAGCCCAATAAGGGTATAAACGCGGGAACCGTAGCGGCTACGCGTATCCTCGAAAGGTTGACCCCCGAAACTCTAAATATACATCCTACAGACTTGAAATTTACACGGATTCGAGGCTGTAATCCGCATGAAATAGTACATAAAAGATGTCCAAGTTTCAGAACCATATTAGGCGTCTGATAGTAACTTTTTGAGAAAAAAGGTGGTTATCGCTCAAACTGTCGCCAAAACTATATAATATATATATTATATAGGTATAATATCCAATACTAAGCTAGTATAGTATATAATATATATTATATAGTATCAGTATATATATATATATATATATATAATATATATATTATATATATAGATAATTAATATTTTTATTGGAAGTATAATATAAATAAATAAGGTATATAGATATATATAGGTTAGAAGATGCTAAGAATAAGGCCCAAGATTTTTTATGTTGCGTTTATTGGTCTGCAAAAAGCTTTTGATTCTGTACCAAGGAAGAAACTATGGAGAGTCATGGGCAAGAAAATTATGACGTGAGTGGTAGACTGAAGAAAGGCAATAATGCAGTATCCCTAATAAGTACGAGAAAATGTCTACGTGAAACATCCAGAACGGAGTGGAAACGATATAGGGTTAAGTAAAACAAGAGTAAAAGGAGTTATTATCGACTATATTATTCAGTATTAAATTTAGACGTGGTAATAAGTAAAAGTGAAGGGAGAGGATTACGAGTTTGGTTGATGAGATTATAATGGCGTATGCGACGACCTGAGGAATGTTGGAGTGAGGAGGAGAAGAAGATACGGGAGGGGGTAGAGTTGTTTACGGAGGAGTTGGATGAGGCAGGGAAGTCTCATGAAGATGAATGTACATAAGACAGAGATATAATGGTAACGGAGAGAAGGGAAACGATGAAGCATTGAGGATGATTGGTGGAGAAGAGAAGGCTGAAAGTACCAAGTGGATACACAGCGTAGTATAATGCCTGATGTTTAACAGGAGGGACGGCACCGACGCCGATGTGGCGGGATAGGATGACTACAGAACCAGAATGGAAACCAAGAGAAGACAATGGCTATGAAAGCACGTTACCCATTGCAGTGAAGGACGGAAATATTGGAATGGAGGTTAAAAAGGTAATTTTCGAAAGTATATTGACTCCGAGTGGAACTGCTGTATGGAAGCGTGAAACGTTGGTCGACTACTCGAGGAAGGGAAGGAGAGTAGAATACAAGCGCTGCAGAAAAAAAAAGAGGGCTCTGAGACGCCAGAAATACTGAAGGAAGCAGAATAGACAGAATATCGCCCCAATGTAAGCTAGAATAACGAGAGAGAAACTGAATAGAACTGCAGGTAAGATGTATTATCTGAAGCGCAATGGATGAGTGGGGAAGACTGAGTATGTTGAGGACATCTAGAAAGGATGCCCGCCTGATAGAATTGCCGAGAAAAGAAAAGGAAATGTGAAACATGGACACCGTAAAGATAGAGGTAGAGAGCCAGAGGTCAGACACGAACCAAAACGGATTGAAGAACACGCAAAATAAAGGTGGAGGATTACTTCTAAAAAGAGTGCCCAGCTTTATCAGACGATGAAGAAGATGTTGAAAGAGGAAATGAGAAATGGTCCAAGAGAGAATGATCTAGTAGGAAGACTCCTGGCGAGCGGCGGTACTGTACAGGATGATGACAAATCATCATCCTCGCGCTGAGGCGAGAGAAGTTAGAAGTAAAGTAAAGTAAAATAAGATTAGTTCTAGTATAAATATATATATATAATATAATGATATAATGATATAATGAGCTAAGAAGTTGATTGTAAATATATAAGAATAAGAAAATGCCACTTTCCTATACGAGTATAGAGTTGATAGAAGTTTATTCTGACTAATAAAATATAGTATAATAATAATAAAAAATAAATAGAATATAAATATGAAAGATTTAAAAATAGATAATATATATATATAATATGCCTATATAGAATGAAGATATAAAGTAATAACTTTGATTATATTACATAAATAGGATATAAATATGATATTCAGCAATTATTAATAGATATACACAAAACACCCAATATCCCGCATAGTAACGCAGTAAGAATAAAGATGGTGTTTGTGTGGCTGATAAAGAATTTCAAACCTATCATAAACACCATTGGACACGACAAAAAGAAAAGCATATGATAGAAGGGGCTTTTTCAGCCCGTTCGACCCCTTATCAGACGAAGAGTCTACCTAATTGTAAAGTGTAAGTTCTTCATATGATTCGACGACTTCGGAAAACGCAGCTTAAGTTTTCCATAACATTTAAAGCTGCAAATCTCATTTCTTTCTTTTTTAATATTTCAATCTCTATTGCAAGAAAACCTTATAACGTCTGAATGTAATTAAAAGCAAAGTTGTGCAAAAAACAAATATGATGCTCCTCCATCTTTGATTTTATTATGAAATAAATAATATTAACTACAACACTTAAAATTTAAATTTTGAATCGGTATTATGAGAGATATTTTCCTTTGCTAGATATAAAACTTCAAATCCTAAAGTTACGCTGCGTGAAAAGACAATTCCGAAATACATCTTTAGTAATATTCTTCTCAGATTTACATTTCTCTCTCCAATATATATTACTTTCAGATTTTCAACACTCTTCTGCAGTAAACTCCCTGTACTGCTTCTTCTTTTTGCCTCCCTTCGTGCCTTTCCACCGGTCCACACTCTGATGACAGTCAATCATATATATTTTAGCGAATGAGTCAGCAGAGATAACTCTCAGCAGCGGGATGTCAGAACATGACTGTAACCACGTCCCAAAGGTAATAATAACCCGGCAGCTCTAACCACTAGCCATCCACGTCCCCAAAAAAGAAACGCTTCTAGCGTAGTTTTTAAAGCACCCGAGTAGTATTGCCACAGGTTCGTCGCCTACCAAGGTCACGGAGCGCTGACGATGTTCTTATCCAGTGAAGCTGATAAGAAACACAAAGTGTAAATAGTTACTCGAAAATATAACGAACAAAAATTGCTTTTAGTAAATGATGAACGCTCGGTTCTATATTTCGGGTGGAAAGTTTAAATTTATTTTTTTATTATAAATAAGAAAATATAAAAAATTTAAATAAATAAAGAAGAGAATAAAATTAAATAAATTAAATAAATAAATTAAATAAATTTAAAAATAAAATAAAAAAAATTACAATAAATTATTAAATATTATACCCGTATAAAGTCCCACACTGCCCCAGCATCGCCCCGCACCACTTCGCACCGCACCGCACCGTAGCACACCGATTCTGACTCATCCTTCTGAAGTATTATTATATAAAATTATTATTATATTAGTTATTATATTAATTATTATATTATTATTATTATTATATATATTATTATATTATTATATTATTATTATTATTATTAGAAATGATTTTTAGCTCCGTCTCCGGCTCAGCCTATGCCTCCGATATATATATCTACAAGGATTAGAGTTATCGTATCGTCCTAAATTTAAAATTTGGAAGGGGTTAGATGATGAGGGTAACCTTGTCGTAGACGAAGCGTTACGTCCCCATGCGTCTCCCGAAGGGGCCCCACCCCACCTTAAAAAAAATCGAAAGTCGTCGTAAAGTGTAAAGGCATGATTTGGTCGAGAGATTCAGAGCGTTAATTTCTAGAAAAAAAGTTCGTATCCGGAATTCGATGAGTTGACCCGCACCGGTGCTGGAGCTGCTGCGGTGCCGAGTTAATAAACATTCGTATAAAAACAATATAGGTGTCCTTATATGGTTTATCGAACCCGAGATCTCGAATATGCAGGGTTAATAAGTCCGTGTATAGGGTGTCTAGACGCGCCCAATTGAGCAGCGGAAAGCATCGAAGATCGAAGAGGCAAGAAAGAAGATGAAGGAAGAATAAAGAAGCCGAAAGTAAGAAGAAAGAGTCGAACTCAGAGGAGTAGGAGTTAACAACTGCACCGTGCTGGCTCTGCGTGTGGTACCGAGAAAACTGTTTTAAAATAGTATTGTTTCTTTATATTGTTATTGGGTCTTAGATTTCGAAAATAATGGTTTCAGAAAAAGCAGAGAAAAAATTAAAAATAAAAAATAAATAAATAAATAAATAAAATTTCTTATTCTTTTTGTTTATAACTACAAGATTTACGTTTTACATACCCTAAAGCAGTAAATCCCAGTAAATCAGTAAACCAAAACTGGCCCTCCTCAGCCATTCCATGATCTATTGATCTATTGTTTCAAGTCAAATTTTTTACTAAAATTGTCATGTTTTACATACCCTAAAGCAGTAAATCAAACCACCATCTAACCACCCTCCTGTCCAGTCGTGATCTATTGATTCAAGTCACATTTCGAGTATCATTTTTGGATAAACATAACATAAAAGTAATTCTTATTATTTAAACACTGATCCGCGAATTTATGCAACTAACAAAGTTCCACATTAATAAAGCTAAAATAGATACCATCATCTTGAACTAAGAATTATAAACCACAACGATACCCGACACGCAAAACATGAAATAAAACTGCTTAACATTAACAAAGTCAAAGCACTTAGACAACAGTAAAGTAACTAACATAACATAAGAAGACGTAACTTATTCACAACTTGTCAAGCATGTCTCTAACATAACAATGTTAATTTACATTAACATAGTAATATTTAACAAAAATTTACCATAACCTTGAGTAATTACCATACAGACCAGAGAAAGTATGCTAACGTAACAAAGTTTTCACATTAATAAAGCCAGCATAACATTAACCAGAACTATGAGAATATAAGTAATGACAACGACAACCCTGACACATCTTCTAGCCAAGAAATAAAAACTGCCTAACCTTAACAAAGTCCAAACTTATCAACAGTAAAGTAACTAACAAGACATACAAAAAACATAATCCATTCACACTTTATCAAACAAGAGCACCAACTGACAAATGGCTTGCGAGTACCAATATTATATTTACACAAAAATACTTAATAGATGCTAGCTTGTAACCAGCATTATATGTAAGGGTTACAGGCGTATGGATGGGAAGTATTTTTGAAAAAGAAAATGGGAAAGGCAACAGGCTGGATCAGTTATACCTTATCAAAAACAGAGCGAAAGATAAATGGCATCAATGACGGAGATTGGTATAAGCCGACATACACGAACGTACACAAGATGTGGCCATTGTATTTAATTATCAGTTAAAAAAAAGTGCATTTTTATTTAAATACATAAAAACCGATGAAAGTAAAACAGAGGCACAAACTTTCTTTTAAATAGATTTGTTCCTCTAATCAGAGAACACAGATTGGATTTGGGTGCTATCTGGCTCTTACTAAAGATTCAACACCCTTTGAAAGAAGTAAGTATAAATCGGCCTGAATCAGCCAACACTAAACCATTTTGCGTATATTTTGATTCAGCCCAGCACTCGTTCCTCTCCATACAAGAGAGAAGTAAACTCGTTCTCTCTAAGCTTGATAGCTCATCTAAACGCATTAACCTGGTATTACTACAGTATACGGGAAACGCAAAATGTTCCTCGTGTAAATTATCATAATTAGTACACCATGTGCCTTATAGTATTAAGTCTCGAGTATGCAACATCGTTAAGATGCGATGTAGATTCGTTTTTTATATTACCCTAGCAATGCTGTAATATTTTGCAAGATGATTAACACAAAAACCTAACCGCTACGTAGACGATACACCGATCGATGGTTCCAGGTAGTTGCGCTACATCGAGGCTTTATTATCCGTCACGCGACGAGAAACACAAACAGTCGTATTTCTATAGAACCACTTACGCTGTCTTACCCAGTTATATATTTCACTACGCGTCGATCTATCGGATAAAAAACACTTATCCTCTACCCATGCTGCTGCGATGTCGATAAATCTTGATGAAGCCGATCGGCCACGAAAACGAATAAAGGTCTTATCATTTGAACCTCTGGCCAGGAATACAGGCAAGTGAGCGGTCGCCAATTTCGTTTAAGATTAAATATTAAATGACACATCCTTGGAATAACGAAAACTCCTCTAAAGATACAACAGCACAAGCGAGAGATGCTGAGAGGATGTCATCGTATCAGCAAGGCGAAAAATATCTGCCTGAAGAAAAATAGAGTGTTATAAAACAATAGCTTAAAGGTAATGAGATTCTTTCTTTCAACCAATCAGAAGAAAGTAAACAGAATACGACGTACGAACGAACCATATCAGTTCAAGAAGGGTATATATTCTCGTTAGACAACAAAAACAAACAACAACAAAAACAATAGTACAAAAATAAGTTCTTTAGATACTAAACAACGAATATATGCTAACGAACATTGTTTTCACATTAATTAAAGCATACATAGCATTACCAGAACTAAGAAATATAATGTACAACGACACAAAACCTAACCACCTTACGCACGAATAAACTACTAACTATTAACAAGTTCCATCTTTAAACAAACCAGTAAAGTAGCTAACATTACCTACAACGATAACCTATTCACACTTTTTCAAGCATATCTTTAAAATATCAATGTTCGTTTTTTAACACTATTTAAATGTAAAACACGGCATTCGAGTATTATTTCGGAGTAAACATAGCACAAAAGAGTTCGAGAATATCTAACCATCAAAATATGATCTAACATAAGCAATGTTTTCACAGTAAATAAAGCTAAACATAGCATGCATGATATGAACTAAGAAAAATAATGTACAAGCAAAACAATCTAACAGAATTTAAGCACGAAAAACTGTAACATTAACCAAAGTCCACACTTAACACTTGTAAAGTAACTACCACATTTGCATACAAAAGACGTAACCTATTCATAACTTTCTCAAACATATCTCTACATAACATATTAACGTTAATATTTACATTGACACAGTAATAAATTTAACAGAATTTATAATAAACCTTGTCTAAAGTCATACAGAGCCGAACGAATATAACGAAATCCTGAAAATGATACACAAATAATTGAGTACCACACAAACTATCTTTACACATAAAACAAGAAGTAACGTCATCAAAGTTAGAAGAGTAATACGTTAACCATCGAAATTTAATGACATAAAACAACCTATATGCAAAATCGTTTACATTTAATATAGAGGCTAGCATAAACTCAAATAACCACAATGAGACTAGAGAGATTATAAATAATATAAACAGACAAAACCATAAACACACCATCCGTACGTACACATACTTGCACTAACGTCATGAACAATCCAATAACTTCCGCCTACACATAACCAGTCAAGTATACACCACGTAACCTAAACACTTCGACATACAAAAACCTAACAACTATATTCACACGCGATTTCAAAAATTGCAATAAAACCATAAAGACAATAGTATGTCGAAGTATAAGACCTCCCGCTCCACGAAAACTGTTAGAGTATAAATATATAGGAAAGTACATATAGCTACTAACAAAATCATTTAAAGCAATACTGAAAGATCCAATAATACCAGTTCACTAATTGTACTTATCAAATGTAGGTGAGCTAAGACAAAGTCAGAACAAGTACTTCATTCTGATTTAAAATTACACCCTTATTCAGAGTAATCGATCCAATACGAGAACTATTAAGTAACATGAGTCAAATCATCATTTAAGTATATAACTTCCGTGTCCAAACAACAATTGTAGATATGAGAGGGTATCCAAAGTATTTGTGAGTCAGCATGTGTAGTCACTATATTATCTTCTAACAGTCTGATAAATAGCGAGATATATATAACAGTGGGATAATGATATAAAGTACCGGCTATTATATGTATATATATACGATGCAAACAAGCGTGAATATATATTTATCTTATAAGTGCGATAGATAAATATATTACTGACCTTTCAATGAAAGTCACCTATATTTAGCGAACATATCCAATGAGGATTTTGCCTATTATATAGCTAGACAGAGAATTGATAACCTGGTCATGAGTTCATAGGTGAAAATGAATATATAGCTAATATCCTGACTAATAGCGTGAAGGTAAGTGATAAATAATAAGAAGTAACTAATGTCATAAAGCAGTTATCGTAACTAACATATAATATTCACCCTTAAATTTTAATTTAAAAATCGTTAAAGACCTTATATCAAAAATTTAGCATATCAACACTGTTCTAATATCATGACTGTACAGTACAGTATAATGACGTAAAACGTACAAATTTTGGAAAGATCAACTAATCGTTCCCACCATAAATAACAAAAAAAATTCATGCATAACCCTTTCTAAATATCATAATCCCATCGAATAATTGCAATCAAACCAGTAACAAAGTTTAATCCAACAATAACATAACAAAAAACAATAAAATATTTATCCTGTAAACTCCATATACATTCGACTAAGGAATAACGTTCTAATTGAATAAAATTAGTCACAGTAAAGGACGCCGTGCGTAAAAGCGTTTACTGAGTTTTCCTATAACAGCACGAATAAAATCAGTTATATAATC